>JAGFNQ010009938.1:0-18983 GCA_024364735.1 Boesenbergia rotunda | reverse complement strand
TTTTTGTTGTCCAAACCTCTAATCATGCTGTCTCACCTAGGATATTGGAGTAGTTGAGGTATATCAGTGAGTTTAGGTATATCAGTGAGTTTTGAGCAAAACTCACTAATGGACCTACCATATCTGAAATTCTGAAAACCATAAATCAGTAGACAGGGTTGAGCTAGGAGATGATATTTTTGGTGTCCAAACCTCTAATCTTGCTGTCTCACCATGGCTAGAGGAGTAGTTTAGGTATATTAGTGAGTTTTGAGCAAAACTCACTGAAGGACCTACCATATTTGAAATTCTGAAAACCATATATCTTTAGACAGGGTTGAGCTAGAAGATGATATTTTAGGTGTCTAAACCTCTAATCTTACTGACTCACCAAGGCTATAGGAGTAGTTTAGGTATATCAGTGTGTTTTGACCAAAACTCACTGATGGACCTACCATATCTGAAATTCTGAATACCCTATATCAGTAGAGAGGGTTGAGCTAGATGATGTTATTTTTGGTGTCCATACCTCTAATCTTGCTATCTCACCAAGGTTATAGGAGTTGTTTAGGTATATCAGTGAATTTTGACCAAAACACACTGTTGGACCTACCATATCTGAAATTCTGAAAACCCTATATCAGTAGACAGGGTCTAGCTAGGAGATAATATTTTTGGTGTCTAAACCTCTAATCTTGGTGTCTGACCGAGGCTATAGGAGTAGTTTTGGTATATCAGTGAGATTTGCCCAAAACTCAATGATAGACCTACCATATCTGAAATTCTGAAAACCTTATATTAGAAGACAGGATTGAGCTAGGAGATGATATTTTTGGTGTCCAAACCTCTAATCTTGCTGTCTCACCAAGGCTATAGGAGTAGTTTAGGTATATCAGTGAGTTTTGACCAAAAGTCACTGATGGACCTACCATATCTAAAATTCTGAAATCCCAATAACAGTAGACAGGGCTGAGTTAGGAGATGATATTTTTATTGTCCAAACCTCTAATCTTGCTGTCCCACCAAGGCTATAGGAGTAGTTTAGGTATATAAGTGAGATTTGAGCAAAACTCTCTGATAGACCTACAATATTTGAAATTCTGAAAATCCTATATCAGCGGACAGGGTTGAGCTAGGTGATGATATTTTTGGTGTCCAAACCTCTAATCATGCTGACTCACCAAGGCTATAGGAGTAGATTAGGTATATCAGTGTGTTTTGACCAAAACTCACTGATGGACCTACCATATATGAAATTCTGAAAACCCTATATTAGTAGACAGAGTTGACCTAGGAGATGAAATTTTTGGCTTCCAAACCTCAAATCTTGATGTCTCACCATGGCTATAGGAGTAGTTTAGGTATATCAGTGAGTGTTGAGCAAAACACACTGATGGACCTACCATATCTGTAATTCTGAAAAACCTATATCAGTTGATAGGTTTTAGCTTGGAGATGTTATTTTTGGTGTCCAAACCTCTATTCTTGCTGTCTCACCAAGGCTAGAGGAGTAGTTTAGGTATATTAGTGAGTTTTGAGCAAAACTCACTGATGGACCTACCATATTAGAAATTCTGAAAACCCTATATCATTAGGCAGTGTTGAGCTAGGAGATGATATTTTTGGTGTCTAAACCTCTAATCTTACTGACTCACCAAGGCTATAGGAGTAGTTTAGGTATATCAGTGTGTTTTGACCAAAACTCACTGATGGACCTACCATATCTGAAATTCTGAACACCCTATATCAGTAGACAGGGTTGAGCTAGGAGATGATATTTTTGGAGTCCAATCCTCTAATCTTGCTGATTCACCAAGGCTATTGGAGTAGTTTAGGTATATTAGTGAGTTTTGAGCAAAACTCACTGATGGACCTACCATATCTGTAATTCTGAAAACCCTGTATCACTAGATAGGGTTGAACTAGGAGATGATATTTTCGGTGTCCAAACTTCTAATCTTGCTGTCTTACCAATGATAAAGGAGTAGTTTAGGTATATCAGGGTGTTTTGACCGAAACTCACTGATGGACCAACCATATCTGAAATTCTAAAAACCATATATCATTAGACAGGGTTGAGCTAGGAGATGATATTTTTGGTTTCCAAACCTCTAATCTTGCAGTCTCACCAAGGTTATAGGAGTAGTTCAGGTATATCAGTGAGTTTTGACCAAAACTCACTGATGGACCTATCATATCTGAAATTCTGAAATCCCATATCAGTAGACAGGGTTGAGCTAGGAGATGATATTTTTGGTGTCGAAACCTCTAATCTTGCTAATTCACCAAGGTTGTAGGTGTAGTTTAGGTATATTAGTGAGTTTTGACCAAAATTCACTTACGGACCTACAATATCTGAAATTATGAAAACCCTATATCAGTAGACAGGGTTGAGAGAGGAGATGATATTTTTGGTGTCCAAACCTCTAATCCTGCTGTCTCACCAAGGCTATAGGAGTAGATTAGGTATATCAGTGAGTTTTGATCAAAACTCACTGAAAGACCTACCATATATGAAATTCTGAAAACCCTATATCAGTAGACAGGGTAGAGCTAGGAGATGATATTTTTGGTTTCCAAAACTCTAATCAAGCTGTCTCACCAAGGCAATAGGAGATGTTTAGGTATATTAGTGAGTTTTGATCAAAATTCACTTATGGACCTACCATATCTGATATTCTGAAAACCCTATATAAGTAGACAGGGTTGAGCTTAGAGATGATATTTTTGGTGTCCTAATCTCTAATTTTGCTGTTTCAGCAAGGCTATAGAGGTAGTTTAGGTATATCAGTGAGTTTTGACCAAAACTCACTGATAGACCTACCATATCTGAAATTCTGAAAACCATTTATCAGTAGACAGGGATGTGCTAGGAGAAGATATTTTTGGTGTCTAAACCTCTAATCATGCTGTCTCACCAAGGCTATAGTAGTAGTTTAGGTATATTAGTGAGTTTTGAGCAAAACTCACTTATGGACCTACCATATCTAAAATTCAGAAAACTCTATATCAGTAGACAGGGTTGAGCTTAGAGATGATATTTTTGGTGTCCTAATCTCTAATTTTGCTGTCGCAGCAAGGCTATAGGGGTAGTTTAGGTATATCAGTGAGTTTTGACCAAAACTCACTGATGGACCTACCATATCTGAAATTCTGAAAACCCTATATCAGTAGACAGGGTTGAGCTTCGAGATGATATTTTTGTTGTCCAAACCTCTAATCATGCTGTCTCACCTAGGATATTGGAGTAGTTGTGGTATATCAGTGAGTTTAGGTATATCAGTGAGTTTTGAGCAAAACTCACTGATAGACCTACCATATCTGAAAATCTAAAAACCCTATATCAATAGTTAGGGTTGAGGTAGGAGATGATATTTTTGCTGTCCAATCCTCTAATCTTGTTGTCTCACCACGGGTATAGGAGTAGTATAAGTATATCAGTGAGTTTTGACTAAAAGTCATTGATGAATCTAACAAATCTGAAATTCTGAAAACCCTATACCAGTAGACAGGATTGAGCTAGGAGATGATATTTTTGGTGTCCAATCCTCTAATAATGCTGACTCACCAGGCTATAGGAGTAGTTTAGGTATATCTGTGAGTTTTGACCAAAACTCACTGATGGACCTAACATATCTGATAATCTGAAAACCCTATATCAGTAGACAGGGTTGAGCCAGGAGATGATATTATTGATGTCCAAACCTCTAATCTTGCTGTCTCACCAAGGTTATAGGAGTAGTTTAGGTATATTAGTGAGTTTTGAGCAAAACTCACTGATTGACCTACCATATCTGAAATTCTGAAATCCCAATATCAGTAAACATAGATGCTAGTTAAGAGAACTAGTTCATTGGAGTGACTTACTGTAAGACTTCATATGGAATCTATCTATAGAAATGTCAATGAAGTTCTTACTGCGGCTTAAGTCCGATGTTCCTTTGACTAGCGGTGTTCAAGTCATCTTGGTCATGGAGACTTATACTTTAACATCTTAAGCAAGCATCTCCTAGGAGGTGTGGACCCAGGATGATTGGGTATAAGCCAAAGTGCCCGAAGATGTTTGAACAGCCTACAATGGATTCACCACTCCTTGCAAGGAGATGTATACCCAGGCCTATCGTCGGATTGTTACTCAAAACCTCTGGCCAGAGTATATCATGTTTAGAGTGCGAGTCTCTTAAATACATGAGAGTAATTAGAAATCCAAAGGACGAGAAAGACACTACTTGGGCTAGGTGTGACATAGTCAGCCTAGTGGGGACTGACACAAATAGACCGTGCCCTGAACCAAGTGGGTATAAGATGGTGAAGGGAAAAGGGCACGATTCATTAGAGCTGCTGAAGGGTTTCAGAATAATTTCTTCTGAGGTCAAACCGTTGATCTTTCGATTAATTGAGGGTCATGATGTACTACTAGGTGCCACTCATGATCGTTGTATAATTTGTTGATTATAGACGGCCAACATAAATCGAAAGCCTATTTAGTCACACGCACTACGAGTAATCCGAGGGATTTAAAACGAGTTAAAAATTGGATTTTCTGATCAAGAGAAATAAGTCGAATCTGAATTTATCAGAGGCGCAATGGAAGCTAAAATGGCTAAGTCTTTTGAAGGCTTATTGGGCGAATTAAATGAGTTTAAATTCGTGAACGGTTCGGGTTGGTTTGGCCGGCCAATGAGGGTGCCAAACCTACTTGAAGTGGCCGGCCACCTATTGGGGAGAAAACCAATTAATTTTGGTTTAATTAATAAAATAAATCTAGCGCGATTTATTTTATAAATTATGGATAAATAAATTTGTATAAAGAAATTTATATAAATAAATTTATAGAAATTTATTCTTTTTATGGAAGTAAAAATAATCCATGAATTGGTTTATTTTAATTTTATAAAATCAATTATGAATTAATTTTTCCATAATAAGAAAGTTTATAAATTTCTTATAAAATTTATTCCATAATTTAAAGAGAAGATTAATTAGTTTTATTATAAAGTTAGTTATAATAAAATTCATAAGAGAATTTATAGGATAAATTTTCTTATGATAACTAATTAGTTTTATTATAAAGTTGGTTATAATAAAACTTGGTTTAAAATGGAATAATTCATAAGAGAATTTATAGGATAAATTTCTTATGATAACTAATTAGTTTTATTATAAAGTTAGTTATAATAAAACTTGGTTTAAATGGAATAATTCATAAGAGAATTTATAGGATAAATTTGGTGTCGACAGGATTCTGAAAACTCACTGATGGACCTACCATATCTGAAATTCTGAAAACCCTATATCTGTAGACAAGATTGAGCTAGGAGATGATATTTTTAGTGTCCAAGCCTCTAATCTTGTTGTCTCACCAAGGCTATAGGAGTATTTTAGGTATATCAGTGAGTTCTGAACAAAACTCACTGATGGACCTACCATATCCGAAATTCCGAAAAACCTATATCAGTAGACAGGGTTGAGCTAGGAGATAATATTTTTGGTGTCGAAACCTCTAATCTTGCAAACTCACCATGTCTATAGGTGTAGTATAGGTATATTAGTGAGTTTGACTAAAACACACTGATGGACCTACCATATCTGAAATTCTGAGATCCCTATATCAGTAGATAGGGTTGAGCTAGGAGATGATATTTTTGGTGTCCAAACCTCTAATTTTGTAGTCTCACTAAGGCTATAGGAGTAGATTAGGCATATCAGTCAGTTTTGAGCAAAACTCACTGATGGGCATATCATATCTGAAATTCTGAAACCCTATATCAGTAGACAGGGTTGAGCTAGAAGATGATATTTTTGGTGTTCATACCTCTAATCTTGCTGTCTCACCAAGGCTATAGGAGTAGTTTAGGTATATCAGTGAGTTTTGACCAAAACACACTGTTGGACCTAGCATATCTGAAATTCTGAAACCCCTATATCAGTAGACAGGGTCGAGCTAGGAGATAATATTTTTGGTGTCCAAACCTCTAATCTTGGTGCCTAACCTAGGCTATAGGAGTAGTTTAGGTATATCAGTGAGTTTTGCCCAAAACTCAATGATAGACCTACCATATCTGAAATTTTGAAAACCCTATATTAGAAGACAGGGTTCAGCTAGGAGATGATATTATTGGTGTCCAAACCTCTAATCTTGCTGTCTCACCAAGGCTATAGGAGTAGTTTAGGTATATTAGTGAGTTTTGACCAAAACTCACTGATTGACCTACCATATCTGAAATTCTGAAATCCCTATAACAGTAGACAGGGCTGAGCTAGGAAATGATACTTTTATTGTCCAAACCTCTAATCTTGCTGTCTCACCAAGGCTATAGGAGTACTTTAGGTATATCAGTGAGTTTTGAGCAAAACTCTCTGATGGACCTACCATATTTGAAACTCTGAAAATCGTATATCAGTAGAGAGGGTTGAGCTAGGAGATGATATTTTTGGTGTCCAAACCTCTTATCATGCTGACTCACCATTGCTATAGGAGTAGTTTAGGTATATCAGTGTGTTTTGACCAAAACTCACTGATGGACCTACCATATATGAAATTATGAAAACCCTATATCAGTAGACAGGGTTGAGCTAGGAGATGAAATTTTTGGCGTCCAAACCTCTAATCTTGCTGTCTCACCAAGGCTATAGTAGTAGTTTAGGTATGTTAGTGAGTTTTGAGTAAAACACACTGATGGACCTACCATATCTGTAATTCTGAAAAACCTATATCAGTTGATAGGTTTGAGCTTGGAGATGTTATTTTTGGTGTCCAAACCACTAATCTTGCTGTCTCACTAAGGCTATAAGAGTAGTTTATGTATATTAGTGTGTTTTGACCAAAACTCTCTGATGGACCTACCATATCTGAAATTCTGAAAATCCTATATCATTAGACAGGGTTGAGCTAGGAGATGATATTTTTGATTTCCAAACCATTAATCTTGCTGTCTCACCAAGGCTATAGGAGTAGTTTAGGTATATTAGTGAGTTTTGACCAAAACTCACTGATGGATCTACCATATCTGAAATTTTGAAAACCATAAATCAGTAGATAGTGTTGAGCTAGGAGATGATATTTTTGGTGTCCAAACCTCTAATCTTGCTGTCTCACCAAGGCTAGAGGAGTAGTTTAGGTATATTAGTGAGTTTTGAGCAAGACTCACTGATGGACCTACCATATTTGTAATTCTGAAAACCCTATATCATTAGACAGGGTTGAGCTAGGAGATGATATTTTTGGTGTCCAAACCTCTAATCTTGCTGACTCACCAAGGCTATAGGAGTAGTTTAGGTATATCAGTGTGTTTTGACCAAAACTCACTGATGGACCTACCATTTATGAAATTCTGAATACTCTATATCAGTAGATAGGGTTGAGCTAGGAGATGAAATTTTTGGCGTCCAAACATCTAATCTTGCTATTTCACCAAGGCTATTGGAGTAGTTTAGGTATATCAGTGAGCTTTGACCAAAACTCACTGATGGATCTACCATATCTGTAATTCTGAAAACCCTGTATCAGTAGATAGGGTTGAGCTAGGAGATGATATTTTTGGTCTCCAAACTTCTAATCTTGCTGCTTACCAAGGCTATAGGAGTAGTGTAGGTATATCAGGGTGTTTTGACCAAAACTCACTGATGGACCTACCATATCTGAAATTCTTAAAACCCTATATCATTAGACAGGGATGAGCTAGGAGATGTTATTTTTGGTTTCCAAACCACTAATCTTGCTGTCTCACCAAGGTTATAGTAGTAGTTCAGGTATATCAGTGAGTTTTGACCAAAACTCACTGATGGACCAACCATATCTGAAATTCTGAAATCCCATATCAGTAGACAGGGTTGAGCTAGGAGATGATATTTTTGGTGTCGAAACCTCTAATCTTGCTATCTCACTAAGGTTGTAGGAGTAGTTTAGGTATATTAGTGAGTTTTGAGTCAAATTCACTTACGGACCTACAATATCTGAAATTATGAAAACCCTATATCAGTAGACAGGGTTGAGAGAGGAGATGATATTTTTGGTGTCCAAACCTCTAATCTTGCTGTCTCACCAAGGCTATAGGGGTAGTTTAGGTATATCAGTGAGTTTTGATCAAAACTCACTGATAGACCTACCATATATGAAATTCTGAAAACCCTATATCAGTAGACAGGGTGGAGAAAAGGAGGCTGACTAGCGCTCCTATATTGACTCTTCCCGAAAGTGATATGGGTTTCGATATGTACAGCGACGCATCCAAACTGGGACTCGGAGCTGTGCTTATGCAAAATGGAAAGGTAATTGCCTATGCCTCTAGGCAATTAAAGGAACATGAAAAGAATTATCCTACCCATGATTTGGAATTAGCAGCGGTGGTCTTTGCACTGAAAATATGGAGGCATTATTTATATGGCACTCAGTGCAATGTCTTTACTGACCACCAAAGTCTGCGGTATTTCTTCACCCAGAAGGACCTGAATATGCGACAACGCCGATGGCTCGAGTTGGTCAAGGACTACGACTGTGAGATCTTGTACCATCCGGGAAAAGCCAACAAGGTAGCGGATGCTCTCAGTAGAAAATCATGTGCTACATTGTTGTCTTTATCAGCTTTGTCACGACCCTTAGGGGAAGAAATTATGGATTTCGGAATCGAGATTATATCGGGACAGCTTTCTACTCTACAGATTGCGCCGACATTATTTGATGGTATTCTGGAGAAGCAGAATCTTGATCCGAGTCTTCGGAGAATCAGGCAGGAGATTCTCGAAGGCAAGGACGAGGGATTCCGGATTTCTGAGAGCGGAGTTTTATATCTCCGGGATCGATTATGCGTTCCCGACGACTCCGATTTACGGACGAGGATACTCGAAGAAGCTCACGGAACACCTTATGCGATGCATCCTGGGTCTACCAAGATGTATCAAGATATGAAGGGAAAATTTTGGTGGTCCGGCATGAAAAAAGATGTAGCCCATTATATCAGCATGTGTTTGACCTGCCAGAGGGTCAAAGCAGAACACCAGAGACCTGGGGGAGTTCTGCAGCCTCTACCTATTCCCGAGTGGAAATGGGAGGACATATCCATGGATTTCATATCAGGGCTACCTCGGACTACGAATGGATATGATAGTATATGGGTTATTGTGGACCGACTGACCAAGTCCGCACATTTTCTGGCTATCAGGATGACTTATTCAGTTGAGCAGCTAGCTCAACTGTACGTCAAGGAGATTGTCCGACTACACGGGATTCCCAAGACCATTTTCTCTGACCGAGACGGTCGATTTACTTCTGATTTTTGGGGACATGTGCAGAAGGCCCTGGGCACGAAGCTGAAGTTTAGTACAGCCTTTCACCCCCAGACTGACGGGCAGACTAAACGAGTAAACCAGATACTAGAAGATATGTTACGAGCTTGCACCTTGGACTTCAAGGGAAGCTGGTGTCGATACCTGAGCCTGGCAGAGTTTGCTTATAACAACAGTTATCAGGCTACTATCGGGATGGCACCGTACGAGGCACTATACGGCCGAAAATGCAGATCTCCTTTATGCTGGCATGAGAGTGGTGAAAAGAGGGAGATGGGACTCCAGACCGATATTATTGATGAGACCACTCAGGCTATAAAGAATATCCGTCAGCGGATAGAGACTGCTCAGAGTCGGCAAAGAGCTACGCCGATAAACGACGTCGACCACTTGAGTTCGAGGTTGGGGATTCGGTATTCCTGAAGGTAGCCCCTATGAAAGGGGTGATGAGATTCGGAAAGAAGGGGAAACTGAGTCCACGATACGTGGGACCCTACCAGATTTTGAGACGAGTAGGCAAGGTGGCCTACGAACTGGAGTTACCGCCAGAAATGGCGGCTATCCACAACGTCTTCCATGTATCGATGCTCAAGAAGTGTATCCCTGATGCGATTCAAATTATAGAACCCCCACCAGTGCAAGAACAGGAGAGCCTTAGTTCCGAACGCCGGCCGATCCAGATCCTCGATCGGGAAGTTAAAAGGCTAAGGAACAAGGAAATACCCTTAGTGAAAGTTCTGTGGCGGAACAAGCAGTTCGAAGAAGCCACCTGGGAACAGGAAGATACGATGCGATCAAAGTACCCGGAACTGTTTTAAGTTCGGGACGAACTTTCTATAAGAGGGGGAGGATTGTAACACCCCAAATTTGTCAATGTAAAATCATGATAATGTAGGAAAATGGTTATAATGAAATGATATAAATTTCATGCAATCACATGCTATGAAATGTCATGAATGCGTGAAATATTATATTCATGAAATATTATTATCATGAAATATTAGCATGAAATATTATATTCATGAAATATTATTATCATGAAATATTATCATGAAATAGTATATGCATGAAACATTATCATGAAATATTATATTCATGAAATGTTATTATCATGGAATATTGTCATGGAATATTATATTCATGAAATATTATTATCATGAAATATTATCATGAAATATTAGATTCATGAAATATTATTAATATTATGAAATTTCATGATGGGCTTGGCTTAATGGGCTTTGATATGGGTTAGTGTAAATTGTGATAAAAAGAAGAGCTAGAAAGGAGGAAGCAAGGATTGAACCTTGAACCTCCTAGTTGCACTCACCATGTCATAACCAATGAACCAAGCAATATTTCATGTAGAAGGAGTAAGGAACATGCTTGTTAAGTGTGTAAGAGTGAAGAGACATGTCTTTTCATGAGAAAAGTATAAATAAGGGAAGTTGGAATAACTTCCTTTTCTTCTCTTCTTCTTCTTCACTTCTCCCAACCGAAACCTCCATCATCTTCTTCTATTTTTCCATTTTCGAAAACCTCATCCAAGGGTTCTAACCCTAGGGCAATTGCAAGGAGGAAAGCCCAAGTGTCTTTGCTTTCTACCAAGACCAAGGAGTCTTAGAGAAAGATTGGAAGAAAAAGGTTTTTTACATACCCTTCAAGTGTAGGGTACCCTACGATTTTAAGAAGGTTAAAATCCAGCGCTAGGATGTAAGTATCCTCTCGCCTGCAGTATAATGGTTTATGCATGATTTCCTTGTGTTCTTGTTTTGAAAAAAAAGGGAGTTTCTCCCTTATAAGACTTTCGGCCACCACCATGAAGTAGGGCTTGGTTACTTCTTATTGCATGAGGAGATTCCTAGAAACTTAGGGTATACATGTAGATGGATTTTTCTTCATGGTGTCAAGAACAAAACCTAGGTTTGTCCTTGTATGGGTTTCGGCCACTTCCTAAAGGAGGGGTGTGGCAATTTTTCAATACATGAAAATAACCCTTAAGACTTAGGGTATACTCATATGTGATGTTTCCAAATTTTTGGAAGGACAAAATTAGGGTTTGGTACCCTACAAGGTTTCGGCCAACTCCTTGTAATTTAGGGTTAGTGGATGCTAACCCCACTTGAGGCTTAAATCATGTTTTAATTGTTAGCATGAAGTGTACTTGAGGTGTTTGTAGAAATGCTTGAATGAATGCTTGATTGGAAAACCAAACCCCTCACTTACAACTTTCGGCCCCAACATGGAACCCTAGCTTAGGGAAGGTCATTTACCTTTAATGAATGCCATGTTAATAGAATGCATGATAGGGATATATGTGTGATGAAGGTATGCTTTAAATGGATGAAAAAAAAAGGAAATTCCCTTACATGTGACTTTCGGCCAACCCTAGTCCTAGGGTTGGAAAGTACTTAATGAAATCACGAAGCGTGCTACTAATTATATGATATGTGTATAATGTATGTGACCTATCTTGTTAGGTATAAAAGCATGCCTTATAGCCCATGGGGCACCCTGATGATATGAACATGATGTGTTTGATAATATGCTTAAAAAGGGATACTCTATTGAAACTGGGATCAAGAGCACCCGAATGTGTGGTGTGTCCCTAGGGGATCAAGAGCACCCGAATGTGTGGTGTGTCCTTTAAAGATGTGATTAAGAGTACCTTTAGGCATATACATATATGAGTAATTGCATGATAAATTACTTTACTTTGCAAGTTGTGTACCCGACTCGGAAGGGGGTCGTTAAACAAATCCAATGTGCATGTTAACTGAAGGTCATGGCATTGGTAGGACGGAAGGGTCCTGCTCTAATTAGATTGGTGGCTCGCTACCCCAATTTATTAGGGAACGCGCTTGATGTGGTACTACAACTGGGCCCTAGATGATGATATGCTATTTTAAAGTACTTACCTTTATGGAACTCTTTGAAAAACATGTTATCATTATGTGATGATCTTGTTCTGTAAAGCATTTAGAAATGTTTGATATGATGCTCATGATTCTATCTTGATATGATCCTGTGCTGTAAAGCACTTGGAAATATGTGATGTGATGCTTATGATGCTTATAGTTCTGTCTTGATTACTGAGTACATGATATGATATATCGATATGGTTTTGCGAGTAGGCCCAGATTCTTACTAAGCATGTTTTGCTTACTAGTTCCTGTTCTTTTTCTTATGCTGCAGATAGCGGTAAGAAATACTTGAACTAAAGGAAGAGGCAGAGGGAAAGCTAGAGGATGTGTGTGGTGATGGCTCGGGAAAGGATGAAAGATTCTTATCTACCTTATTCTTGTCGAGAATCTAAACTGCTTCCAATAAAAGATTAAAATTAGATTATTATACTCTGAATGTATGAAGATTATGACTACTCTACTGTTGATTAAGTTAGAGATATGGAACCTATGTCATGTTAGATAGTACTATCAATGATGTCTAATTCTTGTAGTATGCATGCTAAGTAAAATGCTAGATACTTACTATAATGCTTCTTTTGCATGTGTCTAAGACTAGATAACTCTTGCTATGTTCTTATGTTCTATCTTGTCCAAACCATGTTTAGATCAGTAAATTATGAAGTTAAATGATCTCTCTCTATTAGGTTGTAATTGCATGGATGATACGAAAAAAAAACCTGCTTGGTAAATTAGTCCTTAATAATGCCTGCTTACTACACTTCTTGTAGAATAAGTGTTTTTCTACTGGTTATACATGCTTAGCATGATGAATGATATGAATGTATGGATCCGTAACCCCGCCTTTAGGGTAGATATAAGGACGGGTGTTACAACTTTTCTTTGGGTATCTGAGCCTCGGGGAGCCACCCTTAGAAAACAATTTGTTGTAATTAATTAAATCCATGAATAAAATATGCTTAAGAGGTGATGCTCTTACATATTGTTGTCTCCAAAATTAATTAGGAAAATGGTTTCCTATAGAGTTTCTTAAATGAGATTTTCATGAAAATAATATGTAGTTGAATTAAAGGGATTTGTCTCTTAATTTAACAAGATTTGATTTAGAGAAATCAAAGTCTTGAACATATTATTTCCGAAATTAATTATGACAATTTAGGAAATTATTTCCCAAAACAATTCCTTTAATAAAGTATGAAATTATAATTAGGAAATCCGGTTCCTAATTTAATTCATGAGACTTGATAAATTAAGTCACATACATACTTTATTAAGGAAATCGTTAGTCGTGACATAATTTTATGTCATGAATGTGCTTAAAAGAATGAGACCCAAAACCCCTTACAAAATATTAAGGCCAACACCTTCCATTAATATGGTTAGAATCGGAGTTTTGTTTCTCGCTTGGGTTGATGGACACATCCATGCCCGACTTGAACCTCAACATGTTCAAACCATGGAATTAGTTTATGAATAATATAGTTCGAGTCAGAGGTCAATCATTAGTTTTGGTTGTTGGACACATCCAAGCCTGACTAAGCGGTTGAATGAGCTCCAACGATGTTAAAACTATTTCTTGATTAATGGGTCAGCCTTAAGCTTGGAGCATCGATTTGTTGTGCCACAGCCAAGGCCGATGTAAAGAGAGGTGCAGTTGGGTGCTATGTATAATGATACATACTTGTTAATGAGTTAACAACCCAATGTTTTATGCAAACATTCAATTAGTTGATAGCATAATATGATAGTTACATATATGTGATGTGTAATCGGTATAATTACCTACCTTCATAGCTAAGAAGAACTTGATGGCCACAGCCATGGTTGTTCTTATCTATGGTTGGATATCAACCTATTTGGAGATGTTCCTACGATCTCCCGAATTGATAATAAGGGTGACTCAATTCGTAAAATAAATAGGATTTAATTTATGTATGATGATACATTCTTTAATAAATCTTCTCACATAATCTCAATTTGTATTTCTAGGTTAATCACTCGATCATGTCTTCTCTGAATTTGCGTTCCATCTTGGACACCAACAAATTAACTGGGCCTAACTTCATGGACTGGCTTCGAAACCTGAGGATAGTCCTCAAGGCAGAGAAGATTGCTTATGTCCTTGAAGATCTACTTCCCTCAAACCCTCCAGCAGATGCAACTCCAGACCAATTGGTGGCCTATCAGAAACATGTGACCGATTCTGAACTTGCAAGTTGCATCATGCTAGCCTCTATGATACCTGAGCTGCAAAAGCAGCATGAGCATATGGATGCTTATACCATCATCTTCCATCTTAATGAGTTGTTTGAAGAGCAGACGAGATCCGAAAGGTTCGAAGTCTCCAGACTCCTCTTCACAACTAAGATGCAAGAAGGCACTTCTGCCTCGCAGTTTATGCTAAAGATGTTAGGGTACATTGAGCGACTGAACACACTCGGTTTTGCAATGGATCATGAACTAAGTATTGACTTAATTCTGAGTTGTTTGCCCAAAAGTTATTGACAATTTGTGATGAACTATCGGATGAACAAGCTGGAAACTACCATTCCTGAGTTAGTCAACCTGCTGAGGACTGTAGAGCCTTCTGTAAAGCAGGAACAAAAAGCAGTTCTGTTAGTTGGTTCCTCGAAGAAAGGTTCTAAGAGGAAGGCCAAAGAACAGAATAAGGGAAAGAAGAAAAAGGCTAAAAAGACTGAAAATACCCTAAAAGGCACTTGCCATCACTGTGGCAAGGAGGGTCACTTGCGAAGAAACTGCAAGATTTATCTTGAGTCCTTGAAAGAGAAGGCATCCGATGCCCCATCCTCTTTAAGTATCTTCGTTATTGAATGTCACTCTATTTCCTCAAATACCTGGGTATTTGATACTGGGTGTAGCTCACATATATGTAATGACATACAGGGGCTAAGGAATAGAAGAAGACTCGTCAAGGGAGAAGCAGATTTGCGAGTTGGAAATGGAGCAAAGATTGCTGCTGTTGCCATCGGAACATACTTGCTAAAGCTCCCGACTGGACGTATCTTAGAACTGGATAATTGTTATTTCGTTTCTTCGTTAATAAAGAACATTGTATCTATTTCATGTTTGAATGAAAAAGGTTATCATTTGACTTTTAGTAACAATTGTTGTTACATAACTTTAAATGGCGTTCTTTATGGGAATGGAACTTTGTGCAATGACATCTACACGTTAGATTTATCCAGTGACGTTTTCAATATCGAAGTTAGCAACAAACGTGCTCGAATAGAGAATCGAATAGACTCCTACACTTGGCATTGCCGTCTTGGCCATGTAAGTAAGAAACGCATGACCGAATTGCACCGATGTGGAATTTTGGAATCATTTGAACCCGATTCATTTGATACATGCGAATCGTGCTTAAAAGGCAAGATGACCAAATTACCCTTTACCGGAAAAGGTAATCCAGTGGGAGAATTGCTTCGTCTAATACATACTGATGTATGTGGACCAATGTCAACTCTTGCACAAGGAGGCTATAGCTACTTCATCACCTTTATCGATGATCACTCACGATTCGGGTACGTGTTCTTGATGAAACACAAATCTGAAGCCTTTGAGAAATTCAAAGAGTTCAGAAATGAAGTAGAGAAACAGCTTGGCAAAAGTATTAAAATACTTCGATCCGATCGAGGTGGTGAATACTTAGGTCAAGAGTTTCAAGATTATCTAAGGGACAATGGGATATTATCCCAATGGACTCCGCCATATACACCACAGCATAATGGTATATCTGAGAGGCGCAACCGAACCTTGATGGACATGGTTAGGTCAATGATGAATCATGCAACTCTTCCAAAATCCTTTTGGGGTTATGCACTTAAAATAGCTGTTTATTTATTAAACAGAGTCCCGACCAAGGTAGTCTCTACTACTCCATATGAGATTTGGAATAGTAAGAAACCCCACTTAACTCACCTTAAGATATGGGGTTGTCCTGCTTATGTGAAGCGGGTTGTATCAGACAAATTGGATGCTAAGTCTGATAAATGTCTATTTATTGGATACCCTAAGGAAACGAAGGGTTACCAATTCTATCATCCCTTGGAACAAAAGGTGTTTGTTTCAAGGCATGCTGTATTTCTAGAAAAAGAATTTCTTTTACAAGAAAATAGTGGGAGTGGCATTGAACTTGATGAAGTTCAAGAAACTCCAATAGACATTACAGAGACACCGAGTCTAGGCCCACAACCGATAATTCATAATGATGAGCTATCAGTTGAACCTAAAACTACACCACCTCTTCGTAGGTCTGATAGGACACGTAACATTCCAGAGAGATACGGATTTCTCGTAAGTGAATCGAACGACGTGTTGCTCATTGGCGATGACGAACCTATCAGTTATGAAGATGTTCTGAAAAATTCAGAAAGGGACCAATGGCTTGAAGCCATGAAGTCGGAAATGGATTCCATGTACAAAAATCAAGTATGGGACTTGGTTAACCCACCTGAAGGGATTAAGCCCATATGGGTGCAAGTGGGTTTTCAAGAAGAAAACCGACATGGAAGGTAATGTTGTTACCTTTAAGGCTAGATTAGTGGCAAAAGGATATCGTCAGAAACAAGGAATTGATTATGACGAAACCTATTCGCCAGTAGCTATGCTTAAATCCATTCGGATGCTCCTAGCCATAGCAGCTCATTATGATTATGAGATATGGCAAATGGATGTGAAAACAGCTTTCCTTAACGGAAACCTGCTTGAGGACGTATACATGATACAGCCTGAAGGTTTCACATCGGTTGATAAAACCAAGGTATGCAAGCTTTGACGATCCATATATGGACTGAAGCAAGCATCTAGGAGCTGGAACATCCGTTTTGATGAGACAATCAAAAAGTTTGATTTCTCACAAAATCCTGACGAACCCTGTGTGTACAAGAAGTTAGTGGGAGTGCAGTCGTATTCCTAGTATTATATGTCGATGACATATTACTTATAGGAAACGATATATCAGTCTTACAGACAATTAAAATTTGGTTGCCCAAAACTTTCTCCATGAAAGACCTGGGAGAAGCAACCTATATCCTTGGGATTAGAATCTATAGAGATAGATCAAAACGGTTGATTGGTCTTTCGCAGTCTAAATATATAAACCGAGTGCTAAAAAGGTTTAGCATGGAGGAATCCAAGAAAGGTTACCTTCCCATCAGGCATGGGATCAACCTTTCAAAGTCTATGTGTCCGCGCACAGAAGACAAGAGGATTTGCATGAATAAGATTCCTTATGCATCCGCGATAGGATCTATCATGTATGCTATGTTATGTACAAGGCCCGATGTATCGTATGCTCTGAGTGTCACAAGCAGATACCAGTCGGATCCACGAATGGATCATTGGGCGGCTGTCAAGACAATCCTTAAGTACTTAAGAAGAACTAAGGATGTGTTCCTAATATATGGAGAAGGAGATATGGTAATACGTGTGTATACAGATGCCAGTTTCCAGACAGATAAGGATGACTCGAAATCGCAGTCTGGATATGTATTTACTTTGAATGGAGGCGTAGTAAGTTGGAAAAGTTCCAAACAAGACACCGTAGCGGATTCTACCACGGAAGCGGAATATATCGCAGCTTCGGAAGCAACAAAGGAAGCAGTTTGGATCAAGAAGTTTGTCTCAGAACTTGGTGTGGTTCCAACCATTGATGATGCAGTGCCGGTTTACTGCGACAACAATGGAGCTATTGCACAAGCAAAGGAACCAAGGTCTCATCAGCGATCCAAACACGTGCTTCGCCGCTATCATCTGATCAGAGAGATTATAAGTAGGAATGACATACAAATTGAGAGAGTTCCCATTGAAAGGAATATAGCGGATCCTTTAACTAAGGCCTTGCCTCAAAGCAAGTTTGAGGGTCATGTTAGAGCCTGTGGTATTGGATACCGTAGCGATTGGCATTAGGCCAAGTGGGAGTTTGTTAGTGATATGAGAGAAGTGTCCTAAGGCAATCGCCTTATGATTGTAAAACATTTATATTAATAAATGATAATTCACTATTTGAGTATACATGCTTGTGTATTTGATTGGGATCTTAAACTCATCTACTGAATGTCCGCAATACAACTCACAACATAAGAGAATTTGTGATGAGATCACAACTAGTGATTATCTCTAAATGCGTAAATGTGAAGTATTGAAAATATCCCTAGTCGATGAATTGATAAAAATGGACACTATCAATTCTGTTGAAACTAGCATGGGTTATTCTCTAATCAGCTGATTCTCACTGGCTGGTGACATTGGGATGTCCGGAGATAAACATGGATGCTAGTTAAGGGAACTAGTTCATTGGAGTGACTAGCTGTAAGGTTTCATATGGGAATCTACATGTAGATATGTCAATGAAGATCTTACTGCGGCTTAAGTGCAATGTTCCTTTGACTTGCGGTGTTCAAGTCATCTTGATCATGGAGACTTATACTTTGACATCTTAAGCAAGCATCTCCAAGGAGGTGTGGACCCAGGATGATCGGGTATAAGCCGAAGTGCCCGAAGATGTTTGAACAGCCTACAAAGGATTCACCACTCCTTGCGAGGAGATGTATACCCAGGCCTATCGTCGGATTGTTACTCAAAGCCTCTGGCCAGAGCATATCATGTTTAGAGTGAGAGTCTCTAAAATACATGAGAGTAATTAGAAATCCAAAGGACGAGTAAGACATTACTTGGGCTAGGTGTGACGTAGTCAGCCTAGTGGGGACTGACACCATAGACCGTGTCCTGAACCAAGTGGGTATAAGGTGGTGAAGGGAATGGGGCACGATTCATTAG
>JAGFNQ010009937.1:0-29734 GCA_024364735.1 Boesenbergia rotunda | reverse complement strand
TGGCGGGATCGTCTGGATAGCCTGAGCGGTCTCATCTATAAGCTCAGTCTGGCTGCCTAGTCCTGACTCCATCTCTTTCTTCTCACCAGCTTCTTGCCAACATATGGGTGATCTACATTCCTGCCATATAATGCCTCATAAGGTGCCATCCTGATGGTGGCCTGATAGCTATTGTTGTAGGCAAACTCAGCTAAGCACAGAAATTTACACCAACTACCTTTAAAGTCCAATGCACAAGCCCTGAGCATGTCTTCTAAAATCTGATTTACTCTCTCTGTTGTCCATCTGTCTGGGGATGGAAAGCTGTGCTGAACTGAAGTCTGGTGCCTAGGGCGTCCTGAACACACTTCCAAAAATGGGAGTGAATCGCCCATCTCTGTCAGAACGATCGACTTCGGGACTCCGTGAAGCCTGATTACTTCTTTCACATACAGCTGTGCTAATTGCTCTACCGAATGCGATAACTTGATGGCTAGGAAGTGGGCAGACTTGGTCAATCTGTCCACTATCACCCAAATTGCATCATGTCCATGGGTGGTTCTTGGAAGACCTGTGATAAAGTCCATGGATATTTCTTCCCACTTCCACTCTGGAATGGGAAGAGGCTGCAGAACTCCTCCTGGTCTCTGGTGCTCGCTTTGACCCTCTGGCAGGTCAAGCAGGTACTGATATATCTGGCCACGTCTCGCTTGAGTCCAGACCACCAGAACTTTTCTTTAAATCTTGATACATCTTGGTAGAACCAGGATGCATAGAGTATGGGGTACTGTGGGCCTCTTCTAGAATATTCTTTCTTAGTTCCTCATCATTGGGGACGCAAAGGCGGTCTCCAAAATAGAGGATGCCACTGTCTGATACTCGAAACTCTGAATTTCTGCCTCTTGGATCCCCTGCTTGATCTTCTGGATTTCTGGGTCTTGACTTTGCTTTCTTGTATATCCTTAAGCAGGGTTGACTCTAGGTCAATGCAGAAATTGCCCAATTATTACCTCGACTCCAAAATTCTTTATTTCTTTCTGAAGTGGTAGAGACAGTGATGATAAGGACATCAGTGCCGCACAGGATTTTCTGCTCAGTGCATCTGCCACTTTATTAGCTTTACCTGGGTGGTAGAGGATTTCACAGTCATAATCTTTGACCAACTCTAGCCACCTGCGCTGCCTCATATTCAGATCTTTCTGAGTGAAGAAGTACTTCAAACTCTGATGGTCTGTGAAGATTCTGCACTGCACTCCATACAGGTAATGTCTCCAAAGCTTCAGTGCAAAAACCACAGCTGCTAGCTCAAGGTCATGCGTAGGGTAATTCTTCTCATAGTCCTTGAGCTGTCTGGAGGCATATGCTATTACTTTACCGTCTTGCATGAGGACAGCTCCAAGGCCCATCTTGGATGCATCACTGTAGATGTCAAAGGCCTTGTCACTCTCTGGAACAGTCAGGATGGGAGCACTGGTCAGTCTCTTCTTCAGCTCTAGAAAACTGTGCTCGCATTTATCTGACCATTCAAACTTCTTGTTCTTTCTGGTCAAAGCTGTGAGTGGAGAGGCTATCCTGGAAAAGTCCTCCACAAATTTTCTGTAATATCCTGCCAGGCCTAAGAAGCTTCTGATCTCACTGGCACTCTTGGGTCTACACCAGTTGCTGACTGCTTCTATCTTGGCTGGATCAACTTGAATGCCTTCTTTGGATACAATGTGACCTAGAAAGGTCACCTGATTTAGCCAAAACTCACACTTTGAGAATTTTGCATAGAGCTTCTCCTGCTGAAGGATCTGCAGCACTATCCTCAAGTGTGTAGCATGGTCCTCTGGAGTCTGTGAGTATATGAGAATATCATCAATAAACACAATGACGAATTTATCGAGATACTCCCTAAAGATGTGGTTCATCAGCTCCATGAAGACTGCTGGAGCATTGGTTACTCCAAAAGGCATCACTACAAATTCGTAGTGGCCGTATCTGTTCTGAAGGCCGTCCTGGGGATGTCACTTTCTTTAACCTTTAGCTGATGATACCCAGAACGCAGATCTATCTTCGAGAACACTGTAGCCCCTTTGAGCTGATCAAATAAATCATCTATTCTAGGAAGGGGGTACTTGTTCTTGATGGTCACCTTGTTCAGAGCTCTGTAGTCTATGCACAGACGCATAGACCCATCCTTCTTCTTGACGAAAAGTACAGGAGCTCCCCAGGGTGAATGACTCGGGCGAATGAAGCCCTTGTCTAGTAGCTCCTGGAGTTGCTCTTGTAATTCCTTCAACTCTGCTGGAGACATACGATATGGGGCCTTCGAGACCGGACCGGTACCAGGCACTAGCTCGATCTCGAATTCCACTTCTCTATTGGGAGGTAGTCCAGGTAATTCTTCTGGGAACACTTCTGGATATTCGCAAACTACCCGTACATCCTCCTGCTTGAGTTCTTTCTTTGCTTCTGAGTCCACTATGTGTGCAAGAAAACCAGCACACCCTTGCTCTAGCATCTGGTGGGCTGCCAAGGCTGAGAGAAATTTCTGAGTCTTCCTCCTTGGGGCTCCTTGAAATTCGAATGGTGGTTCTCCCTCTGGGCTGAAAACCACCTTCCTTCTACGGCAGTCCACTGAAGCGCTGTACTTACTGAGGAAATCCATGCCCAGTATGATGTCGAAGTCCTGCATCGCAAGAACTATCAGATCGACATATAGCTCTCGGTCTGAAATCTTGATTGGCACAGCCCGGAGCCTCTGGGTGGACTCCATGATTTCCCCTGAAGGGAGAGTTGTCAGGAATCTGGATTCCCAACTCTCTGTAGGCACCTGTAACTTACTAGCAAAAGGTACTGATACGAAAGAATGGGTCGCCCCAGTGTCAAACAGTGTAGTAGCTAAATGCTGTAAAATAACTATTTGACCTGTTACGACCGTGGAGGCGCTGGCAGCTTCTTCCTTCGTGAGGGAAAAGACTCTGGCATTGGTTGGAACTGGTGCTGCTTCCAACCCTCTCTGACTGATCTGAGGTCCCTCCAGTATAGTAGGCATGT
This sequence comes from Boesenbergia rotunda, assembly GCA_024364735.1. Taxonomy (NCBI): domain Eukaryota; kingdom Viridiplantae; phylum Streptophyta; class Magnoliopsida; order Zingiberales; family Zingiberaceae; genus Boesenbergia; species Boesenbergia rotunda. The sequence continues at coordinate 26,716 of JAGFNQ010009937.1, read as the reverse complement.
AGTGTAACTGAGGCTTGCCTCCATGCTGTACGGACTGCTGAGGAAGTACCTTAAACTTGTTTGGGCAGTCTCTGGATCTGTGTCCCTCTTGTCCACATGAGTAGCATCCAGTTGCACCCAAAAGGCACGCTCCTGGATGGGTCCTCCCACACTTAGGACAAGGTGGATACCTAGCTTGCTTGTTCTCTGAGTTTCCTTTTTGGCTGCCAGGCCACTGCTTCCTTTTGTGGTTCTTATTCTTCCAGTTCTGGTTATTTGGCTGAGGCTTCTGTCCTCCTATTGTCTTGTTCTCAGTCAGGACTGGCTTCTGCTGTGCTTGCTGTGCCTTGATGCTATTCAGGTAGTGCTCTGAGATTAGAGCACTACTGACTAACTCCTCGCTGGTCTGGGGTCGGTGCATCCCGCTGTTCACGTTGAGTGCTATCTCCGGGTTCAGCATGCGAAGCATCAGTCTGACTCGCTCCTTCTCTGTGCTGACTAGCTCTGGGCAGAGGCGAGCTAGTCTGTTGAACTTTGCAACTGCTTCTCCCACTGGTAGGCTACCCTGTCTGAACTCCATAAAGTCCTCGAAGTGCTTGTTGGTAACCTTCATGTGGAAGAATTCCTCATAGAACTCGTGCTCAAAATCTGCCCAGCTCATCTGGTTGACTATCTTCTTACTCTTGACTCGCTCCCACCACATACGAGCATCTCCAGTTAGGCAGAAGGAGGCACATTTGACCTTCTCAACCTCTGGCCAGTCAAGAAGCTCCATCGTGCTCTCTAAAGTCTTGAACCAAGCCTGGGCATCCCAGGGCTCAGTCGTGCCTGAGAAGCTTTCGGTTTCAGCCTCTGCCACTGGACGAGGTATGCTTCTTGTCTTCGGTTCACGGCAGGGGTCTCCTGTGGGACTGGTGGAACTTCAGCCACCACTGGAGTTCCCACTCCTGCTGTGGGTGGTGTAGGGGGCACTGGGTGCTGATTCGCCATCAGTGTGGCGATGGTCTTCTGTTGTTCTGTAATCTGAGCTTGCATTTGAGCAATGACTGCCATCAGGTTTGGCTGTTCTGTGCCAGGCTCACTGTTATCTGGAACTGGAGTTCTGTTATTAGCATTAGGAGCTCGGCCTCTTCTTGCCATCTAATAATGCATAAGGAACAAGAAATCACTACTACATCTCTAGATATAAACTGTCTTCTTACTTAGAAATCTGATATCCATTCTAGGGATTAAACATGATTCCATGATACTAAGGGATTAAACATGCTTCCTTGTTCTATGCACATGTGAGTAGTACTTAAGCATTTCTCTATACTGCAATTAAATAAAGGAGCAATAGAAAAACTGAAACTTAAAGCTTTCTTACTTGAAGACGGCAAGGTTGATGCTGATGTGTGTGTGATGCTGGAGAATGGGACCTGCTCTGATACCAACTGTAGCGACCCGCCTTCTCTTTACCTTAGACGGATCGTTACTTATCTCTACTTCTTGACTTCTATACATGACTAAAGAAAATTGCGGAAATCTTTTTTTTTTTTTTAAACTTTTAAATTCTACTAACAATTATGTTCTAACTTAAGCAATCATGTATAATAATACCATGTCATACTCTCTTCTCAATCCCATAGCCAATACCCATCGAAAACAACCTTACCCCTCTTAAACAGCCTGTATCAGTCGACTGATGACGTGGCAGTCGACTGATACGGCTGTAATCTGTTTTACAGATTTCGGCCCTTGCTGTCCAAGGCCACCATTCCTTCAATTTCGAGCCATATCAAACTACGACATCATTTCTATACTCCATATCAGTTTCCTAAACGATTTAGCCATTCAAACGAATTCATAAACTTAAATTTAGGACTTTTATGGAAGAAAATAAACTAAACAAGTTTATATAAACTTTAACAATAGAGTTTGTACCAATCTTGACTTCTAACCATTTAAACTCATCATACAAAGTTCTATAACATCACTAAGGCATTATGGAATGAGAAAGCAACTTTTCTAAACATACTTAAGCAATAAAACTGATTCAAAGGGAAATTGATACTATCTTGGCACAAACACCTTTTTCTCTAACAAAGTATCAATATTTCTAACTACTCACTTTTCTACTTATCCAATGCAATCATAAAATATATAGCTAAATGAAATGACATGGAATCTTTACTCTAAGAAATTGAGCATGTAAAACTATCCAAAACTCAAATACTCTATAATCTCCATAAGCAAGAACTTGAAATTTGAATAAACTTAAACATTGCAATTCAAATAACTAAATGTCTCGTCTCAAGATCTCTCCATAATCAGCCACCACACACACTTTGCTCAGCACCGCCTCGTCGCCTTCCTTCAGAATTGCTTGCCTTTACCTTTATCTGCAATAAGAGGAAATGCATCTATAAGCAAAAAGCTTAGTAAGTACTATCTAGCTCACAAAAACTCGAAATATGCAAACATGCTTCTAGATCAAACTGAACATCATATGAGATACTAATATGCTTGAAAGAAAACTAAGAACATGTGTAACTCAAAACATGCATACTCAAGCAATAAATAATCTCAATTTACTTTTCTTGGCTCAACTTGAAACTTTAGCTATTCTTTAACTTTTGAAAACTTTCTTAAACTTTCGAAAACTTTGCTAAAGCATATACTTGAAAATAATAATCACTTGGATCCACTGAAGACGTAAGTACCATCTCATGCGCGTTCCCTAAAAGGTTGGGGTAGCGAGCCACCAATCCTAATAGAGCAGACCTTGGTCTACCAGGGCCAAGACCTTGGAATTGGACACCTGGATTTCTTTAACGACGCCCTTGGACGCCGGGTACTGGCCTTATAAAATAAAATAGCTTTTCTTTCTTTTCTTTCTTATCTGTAAATGCCTTGGCATTTTCTGGAGCACCTTGCGTGCTAAAATCCCTAAGTCTTGACTTTTGGGGATTTCTTAAGGCCTTGGCCTTTTCTTTTCTTATCTTTATCTTCTTTTCTTTTCTCATAACTTTCTTGGCCCTAAACTCACATAGGGTGCTTATCAAACATATACAAGCATATAAGAACTAAGATCACATGCAAAAACTAAAGCAAAAAGGAAAAATTCTCTTTAAAAAAACTTTTAAAGGAAATTCTCGCGGAAAAACCGCCTCTTACTGCAGGTGAGCAGTACTTACATTGATATCTTGGACTTACAACCAAGATTGATGTCTAGAACTCGGAAGAAACTTGAGATCTCGAAGAATTCTTCACGTCTACGCGTTCTTCTCGTCGCGGGGATCTCGAATATAGTATTATCTCTTGGAGAAAGGGTCTCGGCCGGCCCTCTTGGCTTGGTGTTGGTGTCGCCCAAGAGAGGAGAGGGAGAGAGGGGTCGGCGCAGTTGGGGAAGGAGAGGGTTTGAGAGAAAATAAAACTTCTCCCTTTAATTAGCTATTTATACTTAAGGGTCGGATTAACTTAACTACAGCTTAAGTATTTGTCCTTCTTTCCTTTTCTGTGCTTGATACCTAGCCCAGCTGGCCGCGCGCTCCCTTGGTCTCGTGGTGGTCGCTGGTTCGAACTCCCGCTGCCCCTTATGGTATTTTCCTATTTTGGCTTCTTTTTCCTTTTTCTTTTTCTTTTTCCAAAAATACCAAACGGACTCGGAAAATTCCATAAAAATACTCTAAAAATTCCTAAAAATATCTAGAATATTTCTAAACCATTTCTAAATAATTCTAAGGACTTTAAGAACTAAAAATGGAAATTTTGGGGCGTTACACTAAAATTACCCAACTTAGTTTAATTAAAGGTGTACCAAAATTAAGAATTTTGAAAACACAATCTGTAACACATGCAACCATGGCAAACAAACTAAGTCTACTCACAATCCAATTCAATCAGACTTAACCCAAATCAGACTTGAGCTCCTGCACCTTGACCTATTTGATTCACATGGAGCCAAGTCACTAAGCGGGAATCGGTACTGCTTACTAATTATTGAAGATTACTCGAGGTTTACCTGGGTTAGGTTCCTAAAAACTAAGGATGAAACCTTAAACTTATTTATTGACTTATGTAAAATGATTGAAAACCAAAATGATACTAAAATCAAAAGACTTAGAAGTGATCACGGTGGAGAATTTGAAAATCATAGGTTTGAGGAATTTTGCAAAATAAATGGGTATATTCATGAGTTTTCCTGTCCTAGAACCTGTAGGACCGGTGCCTTCGATAGAGGGGGGTGAATATCAACCGTGAAAAACTCTCGCGGAAACTTCATAGCAAAACTCGGATCGTTCTGAACATAGAACGGTAGTAGCACAGCAGAAAAGTAAATAAATAAAATAAAAGCAATACACAGGAACACAGCGGATTTATTTACTTGGTTCCCAACCCCCCAAGGTCAGTACGTCCAAGGCCTATGTACTCAGCGTGAGTCAACTATTGGTCTCCTTTTTGGAATTTCTGGAGGCGGAGAAAACCCGTCTTATAGTGTCGTAGTACAAGCACAAGTACAGAAAATTAAGTACGGAAAATTAAAAGTAAACCGAACAAAACAAAGTTGAAGCTCGGCCGATCTGGACCTCCGAAGTGCCGCGCACATCCTCCTGGAGCCTCCCGGTCGTAGAGCCTCGTCTTTAGAGTGTTGTCGTCGGTCAGAGTGATCAGAATGGTACTTTACAGTTGTTATTGAAGCAGAGGGGTCGAAGCCCCTTTTATAGGCTTCCTACGGGCGCCCTGGACGCTGGGGGCGCCGCGATAAACCTGGTCAAATCTTATCCCCGCGTCGACCTCGCCGCAGCAGATAAAACCTTTGTCCAGGGTGCCCCAAACCTCCCGGGCACCCTCAAGATGGCTTATCTGTGTTTCTGACTCGAAACAGCAAACACATCTTTGAACCTGGGCTCCCCGGACGTTCCGGGCGCCCCGCTTGACACCTATTCTGCTTACCAAACAAGACTGCCATTTTCTTGCTTTAGCTTGGGCGCCCCCAGCATTGGGGGTGCCCTGGAGCATGGGGACGCCCTCCCTGATGGGGGCGCCCTGCTTCAGGGCATCCAGCCCTTGTTCCGCTTGCTTTGTCTTCCAATCTTGGTACCTGCAAGATACACAAACACAAAGCACATATACATATAATATTAGCCTTAAGGACTTGGTTCTGACTTCGGATCTCCATGAAACCCTAGGTCAAACTGGCGCAAGTTCCCATTCCCGAGAACTCGCCCTTCACCTACTCCTTTCAGGAGACGGGTGCCACCCAGCCCTTCGGGTGGACTTTTGCTTAGCTTTCGATACTTCCGGACCTCGAGACGCCCAAACCCTGACCCGTCTCTACTCCTGTCCTTAGTCATCGCTCAGCTAAGTTGCTCAGTCCCTTGTCCCAAGACTTCATTCCCTAGCAGTCCTTCGTCAGGTGCTTAGCAGCCCTTCGCTAGGTCTTCTATTCCTAGCAGCCCTTCGCTAGGTGCCTAGCAGCCCTTCGCTAGGTCTTCTATGCCTAGCAGCCCTTCGCTAGGTCTTAGGGTTTCGATGCCTAGCAGTCCTTCGCTAGGTGCCCAGCAGCCCTTCGCTAGGTGCCCAGCGGCCCTTCGCCAGGTCTTAAGGTTTCGATACCTAGCTGCCCTTCGCTTGGTACCCAGCAGCCCTTCGCCAGGTCTTAGGGTTTCGATGCCTAGGTTAACTAGGACTTTTCTTCAACTTAGGTTACTTATCCTTTGCTCCCCTTTGTTTGTTCATTGTATCACTGACTTAAGTGTATTGTCAAACATTAAAACACTTAAAGAGGAACATCATTGATGCAACTTGCACCAACAATCTCCCCCTTTTTGATGTTTGACAATAACTTAAGTTAGATTGGTTGAAGGGGCTAACTTACTATCCTTGGGGAAAAAAATGATATAAGTTTTGAAACTATATTTTTGATCTTTGGGAGAAAATTTTCTAACTTAAGCACACCTCTCCCCCTTTGTCATACATCAAAAAACTTTAAGAAAATACTTGCACCAATAATGAAAACTTTTAGTTCTTTTTTTTAAAATACTTAGTGCAAAAATTTTTTGAAAGCATTGCATTTTGAATGATATAGTACTTTTGGAAAATGCATAAATTTTGACAGAATGCTATTTTTGGAAATTTATGCAAGTACTAACTATCTTTGAAAAAGATGAGACTTTGAAACATATAAGTAATTTTTGAAAAATAATATTTTACTTGACTAGGTTTCTTTTCCAGTCTGACACAATCCTAAGAAACCTTGTTGACCACAAGAACATTTTCCTAAGTGTCCTGGAAATTCTTCAAACTCAAGTAAATATTAACAAAATTTTGCCAAAAAAATGATAGTACTTTTGAAAATATATGCTAGTGGATTTTGAAAAACGTGTGAACATTTGAAGACCCAATATTTTACTTGACTTGGTTTATCTTCCAGTCTGACACCATCCTGGGAAACCTTGTTGACTACAAGGACATTTCCTAAGTGTCTTAGAAATTCTCCAACCCAAGTAAACATTATTTCAAAAATAATTTCATAAGTCACACAAATTCTAAATAGAATAATAGTATTTTGAAAGACTTAGATTTTTAGTAAGATTTTGAAGATATGAACACATGTTATTAAATAATTCTTTTAATTTGACCTCCCCCTAAACTTGACTCAGTCTTGGGAAGCTTGTTGACCACAAGTACTCTTCCTCTGATTCTTAAGGTTTGATTCAGATTTAAAATAAATATTTAACAAAAAAATGAATAATTACCGAAAAAAACTTTTCTGAAATTCTTCTTTTGACTCAGACTCCTCCTAAATTTGACACATCCTAGGAGTCCTTGAAAATCACGAAGTGGGCCTTTCCTCTGTGTCTTTAGGGTTTATCAAAGTCAAAGAAACAGATAAATTTTTAAACATATAATTTTTACAACATAAACCCTTTTTGAAAGCATAAGTAATAATGATTTAAAGCACAGTTTTCGAAAAGTGTTTTAAAAGACAGTGGTTTTTCAAGGATAAATTTTGAAAAAGAATAAAGCACTCCCCCTGTACCCAACATCGTTTGACTCTATCTAAGTGTCTTAAGGAACTTTAGTGTTGTCCTAAGAGGCTTGTGTCTAATTGAGAGAGTCAAACAATTGTTGAAAAGATATACTTTTGAAAAATGTATATAAAATGTATAATCAATCAGACAAGCATGAATTCCATAAAAACATTATTATGTTGAAGCACTATTTTGAAAAAATATTTTTAGGAAAATATTTTAACAATTTTGAAGAATAATTTTGAAAAATATTTTTTAATTCATTAGTTCTTAACATCTCACCCATTTCAGATGTATCAATACAACAATCATGGTTGCTTTATAGGTGTATTGTGAGATGCTTGAATCATTTTTCATAATTTATTATTAACTCTAAAATTTAATTGAAGCTTGTGTTATATTTGAATTTGACAAGAAGTAACTTGAATTTGAATTTCAAAAATTGGCTTCCAGGTCTTGGCGAGGCACTAGGCCTTCTTTGGCCGTAGCCTTATTGGATCATCAATCCTTTCCTTGACAAAGCCTTTTAATGAAATTTCATTTTCAAAATTACTTTTTGAAAAATTCTGGTCTAACTAGTTTGGGTCTTGGATCGGTAGCTTCGGCTAGTTTCACCAGTCTAAAGAGACCAAGTATACTTGACCTTATTAGAATTGGCTTCTCTAACGTACTATCATCTCACCGCCACCCAATACTCTGTTGATCAAGTTTCAATTATTCTTTTTCCTATAGCCATTCTAAATTATGCATAAAATTTAAATATGAATGACATGTCATATATTTAAAAGAAGTAGCAAATGCATGACATGACAATTATGCATGAGTCAAACAATTCAAATCATTTTATTTAAGTTTCTAAAAATGTATCAAATTCTCGATTTGATATATGTCGTGTGAACCCGCGAATATGTCAACCCACTTTGACATATTTAATTTTATTGAATTAATTGTTGCGGTTTGGGTAAGGTTTTAGATTAGTTCGAGTTTAAGTTATTTTGGATTCAAGTTAATTAAGAATTAATTGAAGTTAGAATCAATTTGAAAATGAATTAATTAAGATTGAATTGATTTGAATTAATTTGAATCAATTAAAGTTGAATTTATTTGAACTTTATTTGAATTAAGTTGATTTAATTGATTTAATTGACTTAATTAAGATTTAGTTAAGGTTTAATTTGAATTTAATTTATTTTGAATTCAATTTAATTTGAATTTAATTTTATTTGAATTTAATTTTATTTGAATTTAATTTAATTTGAATTTAATTTAATTTGAATTTAATTAAGAGTTAATTTGAATTTAATTAAGATTTATTTTGAATTTAATTAAGTTTTAATTTGAATTTAATTAAGATTTAATTTGAATTTAATTAAGATTTAATTTGAATTTAATTAAGTTTTAATTTGAATTTAATTAAGTTTTAATTAAGGTTTAATTTAAATTAATATTATTTTGAATCTATTTGAATTAATTGAATTTGTTTGAATTAATTGAATTTATTAATAATTATGGATTTAAGTTCATCATTTTTATTATTTCGAAAATTTCTACTTTATCTTTATTTTTCTTTTCAAGTTTCTCTAGTAATTCTGATTTATTTGAACCTTTGTAATTTTTATTAACCATGGCTTTTATCTTAGACAATTTTATCTCCTCCTCAAGATTAGATCTTTCAATATCCTCAAAGTAGGTGGAGTAAAATGGACCACTAGTTAATTTTTCGGGATTATCTAATGGAATGATTAAATTATTATCAAAAGATATATTGTCTCCACTATCCTTAGAATTAACTTTATTATCCTCAGAATTATCGTTATTATCCTCAGGAATATTAACAACATTATTTTTATCCTCAAAAATAATTTCAGGATTATCTCCAGAATTATCTTCACTAATTTCAAAGTTATCTTTGGAATTCTTGAATTTGAATTCAGAGTTATACAACGGATTTTTAAATTTGAATTCAAAATTATCTAAAGGATTTTCAAATTCAGAATTATCTTAAGATTTAATTTATCTGAATTAAGATTATCAGAATTAAAGTTATGATAATTTATTTTAGAAATTATTGAATTAATGTTCTGAATTAAATAATTAATTTCTGATATTTTAGTCATATCTGCATTTTCTAATTTGACATGCAAAAGATTAATTTTACTATGCAGTAAATCTAATTTATCAGAAAAATTAACTACTTTATCACAAGGCAGTGCAGGAACTTGTAAAATTTTCGGAACATAAATCTTACGTACCTTCGCCGGACACTTGTTTTTGTAGTGTCCTTATTTCTTGCATTTGAAGCATCGTACGTGATCCTTGTTTTTCCGGACTCCTGGCGCTAGTGTCTCCTTTGCCGCCGGTGGTGTAGACCGAGTCTTACGAGTAGGGCACTGATTTTTATAGTGCCCTCTCTCCCTGCATGTGAAACAAATAATATGTAATTTAAAATTAGACATTAAAAAAAATATACCTAATTCACCCCTGAGCTCCCCCTCAACTCTTGGCGTCGTAGCTCCGTCGGCGGTTAGTCCGGTGAAGAGCGGCTCAGCTCTGATACCAATTGTAGGACCGGTGCCTTCGATAGAGGGGGGTGAATATCGACCGTGAAAAACTCTCGCAGAAACTTCGTAGCAAAACTCGGATCGTTTTGAACTTAGAACGTTAGTAGCACAGCGGAAAAGTAAATAAATAAAATAAAAACAATACACAGGGACACAGCGGATTTATTTACTTGGTTCCCAACCCCCAGGGTCAGTACGTCCAAGGCCTATGTACTCGTCATGAGTCCACTATTGGTCTCCTTTCCGAAATTTCCAGAGGCGGAGAAAACCCGTCTTACAGTGTAGAAGTACAAGCACAAGTACAGAAAATTAAGTACGAAAAATTAAAAGCAAACCGAACAAAACAAAGTTGAAGCTCGGCCGATCTGGACCTCCGAAGTGCCGCGCACTTCCTCCTGGAGCCTCCTGGTCGTAGAGCCTCGTCTTTAGTGCGTTGTCGTCGGTCAGAGTGATCAGAATGGTACTTTACAGTTGTTATTGAAGCAGAGGGGTCGAAGCCCCTTTTATAGGCTTCCTACGGGCGCCCTGGACACTGGGGGCGCCTCGATAAACCCGGTTAAACCTTATCCCCACGTCGACCTCACCGCAGCTGATAAAACCTTTGACTAGGGCGCCCCAGACCTCCCAGGCACCCTCAAGAAGGCTTATCTATGTTTATGACTCGAAACAGCAAACACAGCTTTGAACCCGGGCGCCACGGACGTTCCGAGCGCCCCGCTTGACACCTATTCTGCTTACCAAACAAGACTGACATTTTCTTGCTTTAGCTTGGGCACCCCCAGCATTGGGGGCGCCCTGGAGCATGGGGGCGCCCTCCCTGATGGGGGCGCCCTGCTTCAGGACATCCAGCCCTTGTTCCACTTGCTTTGTCTTCCAATCTTGGTACCTGCAAGATACACAAACACAAAGCATATATACATATAATATTAGCCTTAAGGACTTGGTTCTGACTTCGAATCTCCACGAAACCCTAGGTCGAACCGGCGCAAGTTCCCATCCCTGAGAACTCACCCTTCACCTACTCCTTTCAGGAGACGGTTGCCACCCAGCCCTTCGGGTGGACTTTTGCTTAGCTTTCGATACTTTCGGACCTCGAGACGCCCAAACCATGACCCGTCTCTACTCCTGTCCTTAGTCATCGATCAGCTAAGTTGCTCAGTCCCTTGGACCAAGACATCATTCCCTAGCAGTCCTTCGCCAGGTGCCTAGCAGCCCTTCGCTAGGTCTTCTATTCCTAGCAGCCCTTCGCTAGGTGCCTAGCAGCCCTTCGCTAGGTCTTCTATGCCTTGCAGCCCTTCGCTAGGTGCCTAGCAGCCCTTCACGAGGTCTTAGGGTTTTGATGCCTAGCAGCCCTTCGCTAGGTGCCCAGCGGCCCTTTGCCAGGTCTTAAGGTTTCGATACCTAGCAGCCCTTCGCTAGGTGCACAACAGCCCTTCGCCAGGTCTTAGGGTTTCGATGCCTAGATTAACTAGGACTTTTCTTCAACTTTGGTTACTTCTCCTTTGCTCCCCTTTGTCTGTTCATTTTATCACTGACTTAAGTGTATTGTCAAATATTAAAACACTTAAAGAGGAACATCATTGATGCAACTTGCACCAACAGAACCCCCCCCCCAATAAAATGGGATAGTGGAGAGAAAAAATAGAACCCTTCAGGAAACCGCTAGAACCATGTTGAATCAATTTAACCTAGCTAACCAATTTTGGTCGGAAGTGGTAAATACGGCATGCTACATCCAAAACAGAGTTCTAATTAACAAAAGACATAATAAAACACCTTATGAACTATATTATCATAGACTGCCTAACCTACACTACCTAAGAGTCTTTGGGGTGTAAAGTCCATATCTTGAACACTAAGGACTACCTAGGTAAGTTTCAATCCAAGTCAACCCTAGGGATCTTTTCTTAGGATAGTCAACAACTAGCAGGACCTAAAGGGTTTATAATAAACAAACTCAGAAAATTGAAGAAACTACTAACTTAATTTTTGATGAGAAAATTGAACCAAAAAAAGATAATCAAAACTTGAACCAATCAAATATACTAAGTGGGTGTTCAAAAACAAATTAAATGATCAAGGGGAAATAGTTAGAAATAAAGCCCAATTAGTAGCTAAAGGGTTTAGTCAGGTCGAAGGGTTAGACTATGATGAAACCTATGCCCCTGTAGCCAGACTTGAGTCAATTAGAATATTGTTAAGCTTTGCAGCCCATAGAGGGTTCAAGCTATATCAGATGGATGTCAAGTCTGCCTTCCTAAACGGGTTTATTAAAGAAGTTTATGTAGGACAACCCCTAGGATTTGAAGACCTAGAAAAACCTGACTATGTTTTTAAACTTAGAAAAGCACTTTATGGGCTGAAACAAGCACCTAGGGCATGGTATGTTGGGTTTTTCGGGCCGTGAAAACCGCCTTTTCGCGTCGCGGAAACCCCGAGAACCCAAAGCCATGGATCTCGTGCGAAGAAAACTTCCGAAACAAAAATCACGTATTCATTTCATGCTCAAAACTCGATCTACTCCTAGATCTAAAGAGGGATAAACCATTTTACCTTTGGTGCGTGCCCCGCTTAATCCCGCTCGTTCCTTTTGGATGTCGGATCTCTATGTAACACCCCAAATTTGTCAATGTAAAATCATGACAATGTATGAAAACGGTTATAATGAAATGATATAAATTTCATGCAATCACATGCTATAAAATGTTATGAATGCATGAAATATTATATGCATGAAATATTATATTCATGAAATATTATTATCATGAAATATTAGCATGAAATATTATATTCATGAAAATGGAATATTAAAAATATTATGAAATAATATTTTTGGGATATTATGAAATATTCTGAATTCATAAAATATTATTCATATTATGAATTTCATGATGGGCTTAGTTTATTGGGCTTGGAAATGAATGGTGCTAAAAAGAAAGTGCAAAGTGGAGGGAGCAAGGATTGAACCTTGGACCTCCTAGTTGTACTCACCATGTCATAACCAATGAACCAAGCAATATTTCATGTAGAAGGAGAAAGGAACATGCTTGTTAAGTGGGTAAGAGTGAAGAGACATGTCTTTTCATGAGAGAAGTATAAATAAGGGAGTTGAGATAACTTCCTCTCTTTTTTTTATCTTCTTCCTCACTCTCCCAAAACCGAAACCATCTTCTTCTCCTTTTCTTCCATTTTCGAAAATTTCATCCAAGGATTCTAAACCTAAGGCAATTTCAAGAAAGAAAGTTTAAGAGCCATTACTCCCTATCAAGACCAAGGAAGACTAGAGAGAAGTTTGGAAGAAGAAAAGGTTTTCACATACCCTTCAAGTGTAGGGTACCCTACGGTCTAAAGGAATTTCCAGCGCTAGGATGTAAGTATCCTCTCGCCTGTGGCATAATGGTTATTGAATGTATGTTTGTTTCATCCCTTTGAAAATTTGCAAGAACTTCCCTAGTGGAAGTTTCGGCCAACTCTTGTAAGGGGTCCAAGAGAAGGTTTTTGATCCAACTTGATGCATGGGAAGACCTTAAGATTTAGGGTATACATGTAGATAGATTTTCTTCAAGGTATCAAGAACAAAACCTAGGGTTTGTCCTTTAATGGGTTTCGGCCACCTATGCTTGGAGGTCCAAGGAAGTTGTTTTGATTAATCTTGATACATGTTAGTGCCCTAGGGATTCTATACACTTATGTGTTGTTCCTAAATTTTTGGGAGAACAAAACACTAGGGTTTCCCCTTGGAGACTTTCGGCCACCCCCTTGGAGGGAGGCCTTGGTCCCTTTGGTTATAAGAATACATTCCTTAAAACTTAAGGTAAATGTGTATGGGTTTTCTTAATGGTGTTATGTACAAAATTCTAGGGTTACCCCTGTGTAGGTTTCGGCCAAGAGAAGAATGGCTAGAGTTTTTGTGATGCTTGATATCCTATTATGTTCCCATGATTAGAATGGTAGATAAATGTTGTATATATATGTGTGTTGTTTGTGAATGATGACTTGTCCAAAACCCTAGAAACCCCACCTTATCATTCGGCCACCCCTTGAAATTAGGGTTAGTGAATGCTAATCCCAATATGAGATATAAACCATGTTTCAATTGTTAACATGAAAGGTACTTGAGGTGTTTGTAGAAATGCTTGAATGAATGCTTGCTTGGAAAACCAAATTCCCTTACTTGCATGTTTCGGCCAACCCTAGTTCTAGGGTTGGGAAGTACCTAATGAGACCATGAAGCATGCTATTACATATGTGATATGTGTATAAATTATGTGACCTATCTTGTTAGGTATAAAAGCATGCCTTATAGCCCATGGGGCACTCTTATGACATGAATATGATGTGATGATATGGTGATAATATGCATAAAAAGGATACTCTATTGAAACTGGGATCAAGAGCACCCGAATGCGTGGTGTGTCCCTAGGGGATCAAGAGCACCCGAATGCGTGGTGTGTCCCTTTGAGAAGTGATTAAGAGTACCTTTAGGCATATACTTATATGAGTAATTGCATGATAAATTACTTTACTTTGGAAAGTTGTCTACCCGACTCGGAAGGGGGTCGTTAAACAAATCCAATGAGCATGTTAAGGTCATGGCATTGGTAGGACGGAAGGGTCCTGCTCTAATTAGATTGGTGGCTCGCTACCCCAATTTATTAGGGAACGCGCATGATGATGTGGTACGACAACTGGGCCCTGGATGATGATATGTTATTTTGAAGTACTTACCGTTATGGAACTGTTTTGAAAAACATACTTTTCTCATCATGTGATAATATTGTTCTGTAAAGTACTTAGAGATAAATTGATGTGATGTTTATGATGCTTTGATGAGATGCTTATGATGCTGATAAATCTATCTGGTTATTGTGTACATGATATGATGTATTGATATGGATTTTCGAGTAGGCCCGGATTCTTACTAAGCATGTTTTGCTTACTAGTTCCTGTTATTTTTCTTATGCTGCAGATAGCGGTAAGAAATACTCGAACTAAAGGAAGAGGCAGAGGGAAGATTGGAGGATGTGTGTGGTGATGGCTCGGGAAAGGATGAAAGATTCTATCTACCTTAGTTTATCTAGAATCTAAACTGCTTCCCATAATTACGATTGAAATTGTATTACTTTACTCTGAATATATGATGACTGTGACTACTCTACTGTTAGATAATACTATTGTTAATGTCTAACTCCTATAGTATGCATGCCAGTAAAATGCTAGATGTTAATACTTCCGGTTGCTTATAAATGCTTCTTTTGTATATGCTTCTTTTGCATGTGTCTAAGACTAGATAACTCTTGCTGTATGCTTATTTGAGATTTCCTGCTATAGTGTGTTAAATGCTTTCCATATTAGGTTATAAATGCATGTAGATATAAATGAATTATTTGATTGGAAAACCTTGCTTGGTAATTTAGTGTTCAATAAGCATGCTTATTACTAGTTCATGTATTGTAACTGTTTACTTTGGATATACATGTTATGATTGCATGATATGAATGTGTGGACCCGTAACCCCGCCTTTAGGGTAGATATAAGGTCGGGCGTTACAAGTTGGTATCAGAGCAGTTTTCCCCTCCATCACACACACATCAAGCTTCCTTCTGCCGCTTCCAAGTAAGAAATCCTAAACTCGCTTTATTTAATTCATGTACAGTAATGATATTGATAGAAATGATTTATGCTTGCATGATATAGAAATAATTAATGCTTGCATAAAGTAGTAATTATGTTAGCTTAATTATCACTTGTATATATTATGATATGTTAGAATGATTTTGCTTTTATAATTTAGTAATTATTTGCTTAATTATCACTTGTATGATATTAATGACTATGTATAGAAATGATTCATGCTTGCATGAAGAAGTGTTTATGATAGTTGAATTATCACCTGTATAATATATATGATAAGTAATTGTAAGATAGGTGAACATGAACACTATTTTGATAATTTAGAACTTGGGTAGGAGAGTGGTTACATATAGTAATCACCAGGGTAAACTACACCGATTAGGTGTGTGTTTTCCTCTGTATACATTTGCGAATTGAGAAAGGAATGGTTTTGTACTAACCATGTCATTTTTTTTCAATTCCAGATGTTGCCTGAGGACTACCCTGAGAGATGTCGCGAGCTGCTGGAGCAGATAGAGACTGTTAGGGATTGGCCGGTTCTGGGAATCCAAGGCACCATAGGATTCTTGGATCGGCTCTTCTGGAAACTGGAGCGGGAAGGGTTTCCAGCCACGGACGATCATAGGATCGGAGCTTTACTCCGTTCCTTGCCCAACCGGGCAAGAGAGGTAGCACACCAGATCTGGGGACAGCACCGATGCCGTATGCCCTATACGAGGTTGTGCAGGCAGCTCCTTCGCCATGAGTTCCCAGCGGACCTGGGAGACTCGGAGGAGGACCCTGACTCCGAGGAGGACTCTGAGCCGTCCGAGGAGGACCCTGAGGAGGACCCTGAGCCGTCCGAGGAGGACCCTGAGGAGGACCCTGAGCCCTATGAGGAGGATCCCGAGCCGGTTGAGGAGGATCCTGAGCCCTTCGAGGAGGATCCCGAGCCCTTCGAGGAAGACCCCGAACTCTTCGAGGAGGATCCAGCGCTGCTGGAGATGTTCGAGGAAGACCTCGAAGCAGACGAGGAGATTCTCGAGATTGAAGATGAGGACCCGATGGGGACAGTTGAGGATCCTGAGGCGGCCCCGAGGGTGATGAGCGAGGAGATAGTAGCGTCGCTATGCTATTCTTTATGTTGGGTATCACGGCAGCCCGTCTCGCTCACTGAGTGGACTAGTTTATATGTAGACTTATAAGAATGAATAAAATAAATTTCAGTTGGTACAATAAATAAAATCTCAGTTATCCTATATTGATCATGCGACACATAAGGACAGCTACAAGAGCTACTCGACAAGGGACTTATCCGCCCTAGTCATTCCCCCTGGGGAGCTCCCGTACTGTTCGTCAAGAAGAAGGACGGGTCGATGCGTATGTGTATCGACTATCGGGCATTAAACAATGTGACCATAAAGAACAGTACCCTCTACCCAGGATAGATGACCTGTTCGATCAGTTAAAGGGAGCTACGGTTTTCTCTAAGATGATCTGAGGTCTGGTTATCACCAAGTCCGGGTGAAAAATGAGGATATACCCAAAACTGCTTTTCGGACGAGATACGGACATTATGAGTTCGTAGTGATGCCGTTTGGAGTTACTAATGCTCCGGCAATATTCATGGACCTTATGAATCGGATTTTCTCGGCATTTCTCGACAGATTTGTGATCGTCTTCATCGACGACATCCTTATTTATTCGAGGACTTCCGAAGAGCATGCAGAGCACCTGGGTATAGTATTACAGATTCTTCAGAAAGAACAACTGTATGCTAAATTTTCTAAATGTGAGTTCTGGCTGAATCAAGTGTCATTCTTGGGACATATCATCTCCAAGGACGGAGTGATGGTCGACCCAATTAAAATTGAGGCCGTAAGTAACTGGTCCAGACCCAAGAATGCAAGCGAGGTCAGAAGCTTTCTGGGGTTAGCAGGTTACTACAGAAAATTCGTAGAGAATTTCTCTCGGATTGCAGCCCCTATGACAGCTCTTACAAAGAAAGATAAGAAATATATCTGGACCGACGAATGCGAGAAGAGTTTCTCTGAACTGAAAAGGAGACTGACTAGTGCTCCTATATTGACTCTTCCCGAAAATGATACGGGTTTCGATATGTACAGCGACGCATCCAAACTTGGACTCGGAGCTGTACTTATGCAAAATGGGAAGGTAATTGCCTATGCCTCTAGGCAACTGAAGGAGCATGAAAGGAATTATCCTACCCATGATTTGGAATTAGCAGCGGTGGTCTTTGCGCTGAAAACTTGGAGGCATTATTTATATGGCACTCAGTGCAAGGTCTTTACTGATCACCAGAGTCTGCGGTATTTCTTCACCCAGAAAGACCTGAATATGCGACAACGCCGATGGCTCGAGTTGGTCAAGGACTACGATTGTGAGATCCTGTACCATCCGGGAAAAGCCAACAAGGTAGCCGATGCTCTGAGTAGAAAATCATGTGCTACTTTAATATCTTTGTCGGCTTTGTCACAACCCTTAGGGAAAGAGATTATGGATTTCGGAATCGAGATTATATCGGGACAGCTTTCTACTCTACAGATTGCGCCGACATTATTTGATGGTATTCTGGAGAAACAGAATCTTGATCCGAGTCTTCAGAGAATCAAGCAAGAGATTCTTGAAGGCAAGGGCGAGGGATTCCGGATTTCCGATAGTGGAGTTTTATATCTCCGGGATCGATTATGCGTTCCCGACGACTCCGACTTACGGACAAGGATACTCGAGGAAGCTCACGGCACACCTTACGCGATGCATCCTGGGTCTACCAAGATGTATCAAGATCTGAAAGGTAAATTTTGGTGGTCCGGCATGAAGAAAGATGTAGCCCATTATATTAGTATGTGTTTGACCTGCCAGAGGGTCAAAGCAGAACACCAGAGACCTGGGGGAGTTCTGCAGCCTCTACCTATTCCCGAGTGGAAATGGGAGGACATATCTATGGATTTTATATCAGGGCTGCCTCGGACTACAAATGGATATGATAGTATATGGGTATTGTAGACCGGCTGACCAAGTCCGCGCATTTTCTGGCTATCAGGATGACGTATTCAGTTGAGCAGCTGGCGCAACTGTACGTCAAGGAAATTGTCCGACTACACGGGGTTCCCAAGACCATCGTCTCTGACCGAGACGGTCGATTTACTTCTGATTTTTGGGGACACGTGCAGAAGGCCCTTGGCACGAAGCTGAAGTTCAGTACAGCCTTTCATCCCCAGACTGACGGGCAGACTGAACGAGTAAACCAGATACTAGAAGATATGTTGCGAGCTTGCGCCTTGGACTTCAAGGGAAGCTGGTGTCGATACCTGAGCCTGGCAGAGTTTGCTTATAACAACAGTTATCAGGCTACTATCGGGATGGCACCGTACGAAGCACTGTACGGAAGAAAATGCAGATCTCCTTTATGCTGGCATGAGAGTGGTGAAAAGAGGGAGATGGGACTCCAGACTGATATTATTGATGAGACCACTCAGGCCATAAAGAATATCCGCCAGAGGATAGAGACTGCTCAGAGTCGGCAAAAGAGCTACGCTGATAAGCGACGTCGACCGCTTGAGTTCGAGGTTGGGGATTCGGTGTTCTTGAAGGTAGCCCCTATGAAAGGGGTGATGAGATTCGGAAAGAAGGGGAAACTGAGTCCACGATATGTGGGACCCTATCGGATTTTGAGACGAGTAGGCAAGGTGGCCTACGAGCTGGAGCTACCGCCAGAAATGGCGGCTATCCACAACGTATTCCACGTATCGATGCTCAAGAAGTGCACCCCTGATGCGAGTCAAATTATAGAACCCCCACCAGTGCAAGAACAAGAGAGTCCTAGTTCCGAACGACGACCGATCCAGATCCTTGATCGGGGATTTAAAAGACTAAGGAACAAGGAAATATCCTTAGTAAAGGTTCTGTGGCGGAACGAGCAGTTCAAAGAAGCCACCTGGGAACAAGAAGATACGATGCGATCAAAATATCCGGAACTATTTTAAAGTTCGGGACGAACTTTTTATAAGGTGTGTAGGATTGTAACACCCCAATTTTTACAATCTGAATACCTGGGGAATTGTTTAAAGTTCGGGACGAACTTTCTATAAGAGAGAGAGGATTGTAACACCCCAAAATTTTCAATGTAAAATTATGACAATGTATGAAAACGGTTATAATGAAATGATATAAATTTCATGCAATCACATGCTATAAAATGTTATGAATGCATGAAATATTATATGCATGAAATATTATATTCATGAAATATTATTATCATGAAATATTAGCATGAAATATTATATTCATGAAAATGGAATATTAAAAATATTATGAAATAATATTTTTGGGATATTATGAAATATTCTGAATTCATAAAATATTATTCATATTATGAATTTCATGATGGGCTTGGTTTATTGGGCTTGGAAATGAATGGTGCTAAAAAGAAAGTGCAAAGTGGAGGGAGCAAGGATTGAACCTTGGACCTCCTAGTTGCACTCACCATGTCATAACCAATGAACCAAGCAATATTTCATGTAGAAGGAGAAAGGAACATGCTTGTTAAGTGGGTAAGAGTGAAGAGACATGTCTTTTCATGAGAGAAGTATAAATAAGGGAGTTGAGATAACTTCCTCTCTTTTTTTTATCTTCTTCCTCACTCTCCCAAAACCGAAACCATCTTCTTCTCCTTTTCTTCCATTTTCGAAAATTTCATCCAAGGATTCTAAACCTAAGGCAATTCAAGAAGAAAGTTAAGAGCCATTACTCCTATCAAGACCAAGGAGACTAGAAGAAGTTTGGAAGAAAAAGATTTTCACATACCCTTCAAGTGTAGGGTACCCTACGGTCTAAAGGAATTTCCAGCGCTAGGATGTAAGTATCCTCTCGCCTGTGGCATAATGGTTATTGAATGTATGTTTGTTTCATCCCTTTGAAAATTTGCAAGAACTTCCCTAGTGGAAGTTTCGGCCAACTCTTGTAAGGGGTCCAAGAGAAGGTTTTTGATCCAACTTGATGCATGGGAAGACCTTAAGATTTAGGGTATACATGTAGATAGATTTTCTTCAAGGTATCAAGAACAAAACCTAGGGTTTTGCCTTTAATGGGTTTCGGCCACCTATGCTTGGAGGTCCAAGGAAGGGTTTTGATTAAGCTTGATACATGTTAGTGCCCTAGGGATTTATACCATATGTGTTTTCCTAAATTTTTGGGAAGACAAAAATTAGGGTTTTCCCCTAAACTTTCGGCCACCCCCTTGGAGGGAGGCCTTGGTCCCTTTGGTTATAAGAATACATTCCTTAAAACTTAACGTAAATGTGTATGGGTTTTCTTAATGGTGTTATGTACAAAATTCTAGGGTTACCCCATGTGTAGGTTTCGGCCAAGAGAAGAATGGCTAGAGTTTTTGTGATGCTTGATATCCTATTATGTTCCCATGATTAGAATGGTAGATAAAATGTTGTATATACATGTGTGTTGTTTCGTGAATGATGACTTGTCCAAGAACCCTAGAAACCCCACCTTATCATTCGGCCACCCCTTGCAAATTAGGGTTAGTGAATGCTAATCCCAATATGAGATATAAACCATGTTTCAATTGTTAACATGAAAGGTACTTGAGGTGTTTGTAGAAATGCTTGAATGAATGCTTGCTTGGAAAACCAAATTCCCTTACTTGTATGTTTCGGCCAACCCTAGTTCTAGGGTTGGGAAGTACCTAATGAGACCATGAAGCATGCTATTACATATGTGATATGTGTATAAATTATGTGACCTATCTTGTTAGGTATAAAAGCATGCCTTATAGCCCATGGGGCACTCTTATGACATGAATATGATGTGATTATGATGTGGTTGATAATATGCATAAAAAGGATACTCTATTGAAACTGGGATCAAGAGCACCCGAATGCGTGGTGTGTCCCTAGGGGATCAAGAGCACCCGAATGCGTGGTGTGTCCCTTTGAGAAGTGATTAAGAGTACCTTTAGGCATATACTTATATGAGTAATTGCATGATAAATTACTTTACTTTGGAAAGTTGTCTACCCGACTCGGAAGGGGGTCGTTAAACAAATCCAATGAGCATGTTAAGGTCATGGCATTGGTAGGACGGAAGGGTCCTGCTCTAATTAGATTGGTGGCTCGCTACCCCAATTTATTAGGGAACGCGCATGATGATGTGGTACGACAACTGGGCCCTGGATGATGATATGTTATTTTGAAGTACTTACCGTTATGGAACTGTTTTGAAAAACATACTTTTCTCATCATGTGATAATATTGTTCTGTAAAGTACTTAGAGATAAATTGATGTGATGTTTATGATGCTTTGATGAGATGCTTATGATGCTGATAAATCTATCTGGTTATTGTGTACATGATATGATGTATTGATATGGATTTTGCGAGTAGGCCCGGATTCTTACTAAGCATGTTTTGCTTACTAGTTCCTGTTATTTTTCTTATGCTGCAGATAGCGGTAAGAAATACTCGAACTAAAGGAAGAGGCAGAGGGAAGATTGGAGGATGTGTGTGGTGATGGCTCGGGAAAGGATGAAAGATTCTATCTACCTTAGTTTATCTAGAATCTAAACTGCTTCCCATAATTACGATTGAAATTGTATTACTTTACTCTGAATATATGATGACTGTGACTACTCTACTGTTAGATAATACTATTGTTAATGTCTAACTCCTATAGTATGCATGCCAGTAAAATGCTAGATGTTAATACTTCCGGTTGCTTATAAATGCTTCTTTTGTATATGCTTCTTTTGCATGTGTCTAAGACTAGATAACTCTTGCTGTATGCTTATTTGAGATTTCCTGCTATAGTGTGTTAAATGCTTTCCATATTAGGTTATAAATGCATGTAGATATAAATGAATTATTTGATTGGAAAACCTTGCTCGGTAATTTAGTGTTCAATAAGCATGCTTATTACTAGTTCATGTATTGTAACTGTTTATTTTGGATATACATGTTATGATTGCATGATATGAATGTGTGGACCCGTAACCCCGCCTTTAGGGTAGATATAAGGTCGGGCGTTACACTCTAGGACGTCAAGTGCCGTCCCTCTAGAAGTATCCACATGAACAAAGTAGATGGAGGAAACCCTTTAGGTGTGCTAGCACCTTTCAAGGGTTCGGCCAAGAGGAGAAGAAGAAGAAGAGCACCAACACTTGGAGGAGGAAGAAGAGAAGACACCCACTAGAAAAATGGAACCAAAACTTGGTTTTTTTCTCTCATTGTGGCCGGCCACATAATGGCCATTAATGGCCATTAAGTGGCCAGCCATAACCCCTTTTTTAATTTGAATTCAAATTCAAATGGGGGGTTACAACCTTTGGAGATGATGTGGAGCATCATCATTGGTCAAATACCAAGCCAAGTCATCACTTGGTCAAGTCAAGGTGAGGTGGTCTTTTGGTCAAGTCAAACTTGACCATTAATCTTCCTTGATGAGGTGGCATCCACACTTAATGCTCTTGATGATGTGGAGCATCATCAATGGTTGGCTCCATGCCAATTCATCACCATGATGTGGCATTAAGTCAAGTCTAACTTGAGGTGGATTTGGGTCAAGTCAAACTTGTCTTTTATGGACTTTCCATATTTAGTCAAGTCAAACTTGACTCCATTTCTTCTCCCATGTCAAGTCTAACTTGAAGTGGAACCAAGTCAAGTCAAACTTGATTTGGATTTGGGTCAAGTCAAACTTGCCTTTTATGGACTTTCCATATTTAGCCAAGTCAAACTTGACTTCATTTTTTTTCTCCATCTATTTGTTCTTTGTGTGTGACCCTATAGGTTCTTGTAACGTTGGCAATGCTTCTAACCTCTTAGAAACATAAGCAATGAGCGGTATCTAGCAACACATCATTGCTACCCAAGTTACAAGAATGTTGAGATCCAACATCACCAATGTGACTACTAATTATGACTTTCATAATATGTGACAATGTCCTTCTATCGTCGATATCTAGATTGATCTTCTATGAAGCATAGACCGTGTCATCCTCCAATCAATCTATGTGTCTTGAACTCCAAGTAGACTCACTATAATCAAATAAGCTCAATATCTCATATTGCCTTATTTGGGCATGACCATGCACTTAGTGATCTCACTCTATCAAGACTATGATATCTCTCCCGTCATATAGGAGGGATAGATCCCATCTACATCACTCACATCCCTCTGCATAATTTGTTACATACCCAGTAATCGCCTTTATAGTCCACCCAGTTACGGGTGACGTTTGACGAAACCAAAGTACATAACTCCTTATGTAGGGAACTATGGTGACTTCAGGTCTAAGGACTAATAGTCATACTAATAGTCACATGAGAAAGTATATGACACTCATATAACGATCCATGATACTTTCTCATGGTGGGTCATTCAGTATACATTCTCCAATGCATACTCATGTGTCAACATGATATCTCATATCCATGACTTGTGAGATCAAGTCATCGTGTTGACCTACATGCTAGTCTCTATGCATTAACATTGTCCCTGAATGTTAATACTTGACTAGGAATAATTAAGAGTAGTGTTCTCTATATCATCTCACTATCGATTCAACCAATCGATTGATATAGTAATGAACCTACTACCAAGGACGTTATTACACTTAGTTATTTGGCACCAATACAAGTAAGTATAATAACCATAATCAAATGCCTTTATATATATGAAATATGATACAATGAGTCCATACAACAACCATCACATGATTGGCTCTAGGGCTCTCACTAACAATCTCCCACTAGAACTAGTGCCAATCACTGTAGTATCTAATACCCAATGACCTAGTGTGACCATCATGCTTGGTCTGTGCCAAAGCCTTGGTCAAGGGATCTGCAATGTTAGCCTCTGTGGGTACTCTGCATATCTTCACATCTCCTCGATCGATGATCTCTCGAATGAGATGGAAACGCCGTAGTATGTGTTTGGTCCGCTGGTGTGACCGAGGTTCCTTAGCCTGCGCAATAGCTCCATTGTTGTCACAATAGAGCTGTACTGGGTCGGCTATGCTAGGAACCACTCCAAGCTCAGTAATGAACTTGCGGATCCAAACTGCCTCCTTTGCTGCCTCAGATGCAGCAATGTACTCAGCTTCTGTTGTAGAATCAGCAACTGTATCCTGCTTTGAACTCTTCCAGCTGACAGCGCCACCATTTAAGCAAAACACGAACCCTGACTTCGATTTGTAGTCATCCTGGTCAGTTTGGAAGCTTGCATCACTGTAACCTTTTACAGTTAGCTCCTCTGCGCCTCCAAATATCAAGAAATATTCTTTAGTCCTTCTCAAGTACTTAAGAATATTCTTGACTGCTATCCAGTGACGTTCACCTGGATCTGACTAGTATCTGCTCGTCATGCTCAAAGCATACGAGACATCAGGACGAGTACATAACATGGCGTACATGATAGATCCTATGGCTGAGGCATAAGGGATCTTGCTCATGCGATCTCTCTCCTCTCTAGAAGAGGGACCTTGAGTCTTCGAAAGACTCACGTCATGTGACACTGGCAGATTTCCCTTCTTGGAATTCTGCATGGCAAACCGTTGCAAAACGGTATCAATGTATGTACTCTGACTTAGGCCAAGCAATCTCTTAGGTCTATCTCTATAGATCTTTATGCCTAGAATATAGGCTGCTTCACCTAAGTCTTTCATTGAGAAGGAATTTCCCAACCAAGTCTTCACAGACTGTAGTGAAGGAATGTCATTCCCAATGAGTAGTATGTCATCTACATACAAAACAAGGAAGACAACTGTGCTCCCACTAACCCTTTTGTAGACACAAGGTTCATCTTCATTCTTGATGAAACCAAACTGTTTGATTGCATCATCGAATCGAAGATTCCAGCTTCGAGAAGCTTGCTTTAGTCCATAAAGGGACTTATGCAGCTTGCATACTCTACCAGTATGCTTTGGATCTACAAAACCCTCAGGTTGTGTCATGTACACTTCCTCGAGGAGGTTTCCATTCAGAAACGCAGTTTTGACGTCCATCTGCCAGATCTCATAATCGTGGTATGCTGCAATAGCAAGCAAGATCCTAATGGACTTGAACATCGCGACTGGAGAAAAAGTTTCATCATAGTCAATACCATGAATTTGCTTGAAACCTTTAGCTACTAGTCTACCCTTATAGGTATGTACAAGTTCATCCATGTCAGTCTTTCTCTTAAAGACCCACTTACACCCAATGGGTTTGACCCCTTCAGGTGGATCAACCAAAGTCCATACTTGGTTGGTGTACATGGAATCCATCTCGGATCTCATGGCCTCTAGCCATTTCTCAGAATCTGGGCTCATCACAGCTTCCTGATAGGAGGTAGGCTCGTTCTCAACGAGCATAACGTCATCATGGTCAGACAAGAGAAATGAGTATCTCTCAGGCTGACGACGTACCCTATCAGACCTGCGAAGAGGTAGGTCTACATGAACAGGTTGTTGTTCCACAGCTTCTTGTGCAACAACCTCATCAACCACCACACTTTGTGGTTCCTGTTCAACTTCCATCAAGGCTTCAGTGCTATTGTCCATGTCTTGAACTTCTTCAAGACTGAACGTACTCCCACTAGTCTTTCTAGAAACAAAGTCCCTTTCTAGAAATACTCCAATCTTAGCAACAAACACTTTGTGCTGACTAGGAATGTAGAAGTAGTATCCCTTCGTTTCCTTGGGATACCCTATGAAATAACACTTATCAGATTTGGGTCCCAGTTTGTCTGAGACTTGACATCGTACGTAAGCCTCACAACCCCAAACCCTCATGAAAGACATCTTGGGACTCCTCCCTGTCCATATCGTATATGGTGTCTTCATGACAGCCTTTGATGGAACACGGTTTAGTGTGAACGCTGCCGTGTCTAAAGCATATCCCCAAAAGGATAAAGGAAGATCTGCGTGACTCATCATAGATCGTACCATATCTAATAAGGTACGATTCCTCCTTTCGGATACATCATTCCACTGTGGTGTTCCAGGGGGAGTGAGTTGGGATAGAATCCCACACTCAGCTAGGTAGTCACGAAACTCATGGCTCAAGTATTCTCCACCTCGATCTGATCGAAGTATCTTAATACTCTTGCCAAGTTGGTTCTGTACTTCATTTCTGAATTCTTTGAACTTTTCAAAGGATTCTGACTTATGTATCATCAAATACACATAGCCATATCTACTGAAGTCATCAGTAAATGTGATGAAGTACCTGTAACCACCTCTGGCAGCGACATTAAAAGGGCCACATACATCACTATATATGAGTCCTAACAAGTCTGTCGCTCTTTTGCTATGTCCACTAAAGGGAGTCTTAGTCATCTTGCCTAGAAGGCATGACTCGCATGTCTCATATGACTCAAAATCAAATGAGTCCAGCAAACCATCCTTATGGAGCTGGGACAAGCTACTCTCATTTATGTGGCCTAAGCGACAGTGCCAGAGATAGGTTGGGTTCAACTCATTTGATCTCAACCTCTTGGTATTCACGTTATAGATAGGGCTCTCTAAGTCTAGAA
>JAGFNQ010009936.1:0-118121 GCA_024364735.1 Boesenbergia rotunda | reverse complement strand
GATGGTAGCCTTTTTTCTAGACAAAATTGATTAAATTTATGATTTTTGAATTCTCCGCCATTATCGCTCCTAAATCTTTTGATTTTAACCCCCTTTTCATTTTCCGTTAATTTACAAAATTGAGTGAGTATATCATAAGTTTCATCTTTATTTTTTAAGAATTTTACCCAGGTAAATCTTGAATAGTCATCTATAATTACTAGGCAGTATAGGTTACCATTAATTGATTTAACCCCATGTGAGTCAAATAGGTCTAGGTGAATTAATTCCAGAATTGACTTGGTTTGAGTTTGATTAGTTGGTTTGTGGGTTGACCTAGTTTGTTTTCCTTGTTGACAAGCATTACATAAGGTTGACTCAAGGTTAGATAACTTTGGTAGGCCTCTAACTAAACCATTTAGTTTAGGTAGTTTTCTGAAGTGAGTATGTGAAAGTCTCCTATGCCAGAGCCAAGTCTCATCCTTATGGGTTAAGAGGCAATTTTCTAAGGGACAGGTTAACTTAATTTCATAAATGTTATTGTGCCTAAGTCCTCTAAGTGTGATGTTTGGGTTGTCATTGTGTTTGATCAGACATTCATTTGATAGGAACCTAACCTTATAACCAGTGTCACACAATTGGCTAATGCTTAGTAAATTGAAGTTAAAATTTTCAACAAGTAATACATTTGTTATTATGAAATCAGACTCAAGTTCAATATTGCCTAGGCCAATTACCTTAAGTTTACCGTTGTTTCCAAAAGCAACGGTCCCTAGTCTTTTGTACTTGAGTTTCTGTAAATTTGGTGGGATCCCCAGTCATGTGTCTGGAGCATCCACTGTCAATAATCCATTTGTTTTCCTACAGTTAAGTAAGAGGTTTAGACCTTAGGTTGAGTTTTAAAAAAAGATCTAAGAAGATTTAAAAACTTGAGTTTGAATTTTGAATTTGAGTTATGTTAATTTTGATTTTAATTTTAATTTTAATTTTAATTTTAATTTTAATTTGAATTTGAATTTGAATTTTAATTTGAATTTGAATTTTAATTTTAATTTTAATTTTAATTTTAATTTTAATTTTAATTTTAATTTTAATTTGAATTTGAATTTGAATTTGAATTTGAATTTTAATTTGAATTTTAATTTTAATTTTAATTTTAATTTGAATTTTAATTTTTGAAAGTTGAGTTATCAATTAATAATTTGAATTTGGTTGTCCTTATTCATCTCACTCGGTCTAAGTTATCAATCAATGGAGTCTTATGATTTTGTGAGATGATTTTGAGTTTGATTAGAATAGTTAACTTGACCTCGTGTTAGATCCAAGTTTAACAAGTAGTAATTTAAGAGTACACTTCAAAAATTGGTTTCCAGGCCAGGGCGAGGCACAGTGGCCTTCTTTGGCCGAAGCCTTATTGGAGCAACAACCCTTTTCTAGGCAAAGCCGCTTAAAGAAGTTGAACTTTTAACTTACTCATTGAAAACCTTGGTACTAACTAGTACAAGATTCAAATTAACTTTGAAGCTAATCCTAAGTGCCCACCTGGGCAGAGGCTGATATTAAGGTGCCAACTAATTTGGAGCCTCCCCCTAAATTGTAGACTGGGTGTTTGGGGTCAATGTAATGAATGTCCCTTTTTGGGATATAAAATTGATTCTGACCTACTTGCTTTGTTAGATAAGCTTTCGGAACCCACGCTTTTCGTTGATTTTTGCGGGGGTGGATAAAGGAGATAAAAGATCTTGGTTCGATCTTGATTTATATCCTATCCCAGATTTGTTGTACATGCCCTTTTGTGATCCAAGAATAAGGTCAAGGTTCTTGGATCGGGTTGTAAAAGTTGCTAGTAGATCCTTAAGTTTTAGGACTTCACCTTTTAGGGTTAAGTTTTCAGTTTCAAGCTCAATTAATTTTTGATTTGAGTTTGTTCAGTTAATGTTCTGGTATTAATTGATTGCTTCTTAAGGTCTTGATTTTCCTAAGAAGCTGGTCATTTCTAGATTCAGATTCAAGCAATTTTTTATTTAAAACTGAAATAATTTTAAAGAACTTTTTATTTACTGAATCTAAATATACCTTAGTCGAGTCGTCCGAAAAGAGTCCGATCTCTTGACTCGACTCGTATTCGGAATCCTCGTCTTGCTCCGAGTCCGATTCTGGTCCGGTTGCCATCAGTGCGAGGTAGCTTGCATTCTTCGGTTGTTCATCGTCGGAATCGTCCGAGCTTTCATCCCACGTGGCTTGAAGAGCCTTCTTCTTTTTATTCTTAGTGGGTTGGTCCTCTTCTTGTAAGGGCATTCATGTTTGAAGTGCCCCTTTTTGTTACAGCCGAAGCAGATCATTTTGCTTTTTACCCTCAGTGCTGTAGGGCTTCATCACCTTTTGAATATCCTTCTTTGAAAGTTTGTTCTTCCTTCTGGTGAACATTTTTCTTACCAAGTTCACCAGTTGTTCTTCTTCATCAGAGCCCTGACTCCTCTTCAGATTCTTCTTGGGCTTTTCTCTTTGATTTGGCTTCCTTTGGTGAACCTGCAAATAAAGCTAGCCCTTTCTCGGCCTTGGCGTTAGTCTGTTCGTGCAGTTCTAATTCACAAAACAATTCATCTAAATTAATTTTAGAAAGATTCCTAGAAATTTTATAAGCATCTATAATAGATGCCCATAGTGAATTTCTAGGGAATGCATTTAAAGCGTACCTTATTATATCCCGGTTCTCCTGTTTGTGCCCGATCATGTGGAGTCCATTCAGTATGTCCTTGATCCGGGCGTGGAGTTGGCTAGCAGATTCTCCTTCCTGCATTTTTATATTAAATAATTTGTTTAAAAGTAAAATCCCTTTTTGTTACCTTGGCATCAGAGGTGCCTTCATGTAGTTCAATTAATTTGTCCCATAGTTCCTTTGCTGAGTCGGTTGGTCCAATTCTGTTTAGCTCCTCTTTGGTAAGTCCGCACTGGAGGGTATTCTGGGCTTTGAACTCGGTCTGAGCCTTTTTCTTCATTTCTGAGTTCCATCTATCGGGCCTTAGTGGAGCATTATTTCCCCTCATCCATTGGCGGTGTGTAGCCTGTTTGGACTGCCAACCACTGATCCATGTCGGTCTTCAGATACACCTCCATCCTTCTCTTCCAGTAGGGAAAGTCTTCCCCATTAAAGAGGGGAGGGCGAGCAGTGCTATAGCCTTCACCTTGGGCCATTTAACTTCTGTGCACACGAAATACAAGTAGAAACAATATCCCAAGACTGGGTCTTGGATTAGTAGTGCGGGAAATGATAAACTAACTAAAAAGCAACTTGAACGGTGTTGCACCAGATTCAAGTAAAACCTAACGAACGGAAAACGTAATCCAAATCTAGGCAACAATACCTAATTTAGATCAAGTGTAGCGAAAAACCAAAACTCGAAAAAAACTGGATTTCCCCCGGCTCTTATGGTGGTTGCACCGATACAGAGCGAACCAGGCTCTGATACCACTTGTAGGATCGATGCACGTGAGAGGGGGGGTGAATCACGTGATTTTTTAAAAAATTAAGGCGCTTTAAAAAACGTGCACAGCGGAAATGAAATAAACGGAAAACAAACACACTAACACAAACGAATTTTACTTCGTTCGGAGCCTTCGTCGACTCCTACTCGAAGGCCCAGGTCCCTCGGACCTTTCCGTTGGGCAATCCACTAGTATTCTCTACCGGTAAGCACCGATAGAGTAAGCGAGTACAGAGGAATTGAAAGTGTGACAACCCCACACTTTCAAGCAATTAAATGCAATAAAAAAATATCTTTTTACCGACGTCCGGAGTAGGTAGACTCTTTCGGGGCAGCAGGACGTCGTCGGCTCGAAGTGTAGCGTTTCCGGAGCAAGGCGCGAGCGTAGAAAAACTTGAAAGCTTTGACAGAAGTGTTGTCTTTAAGGAGGGTCGAGGCCCTCTTTATATAGGGCAGAGGGCGCCCGACATGCTCGGGGCGCCCCCCACGTGGCTGTCGATCCGGCGATGCTCCGGTCACAGCTAATCTCGTCTACTTCGGGATTGCTTTTGACTGGGGCGCCCGACGCGCGAGGGGCGCCCGATTGACCGGTCAAAATCCCATCTTCTGGCTTCGCGAGGGCGAGCTTCGGCAGCTGGCAGTGAGGTGGCACAGGGGGCGCCCGATTTTAGCGGGGCGCCCCAAATAGCGCTGCTGTCGGGGCGTTTACCTCTCCGCTGACTCCTGGTTGACTCTGGGGCGCCCGACACATCCGGGGCGCCCTGCTCAGCTACGGCCTCACTCCTTTGAGGCTGTCTGAGCTGCAGAAACACCGTCCTTCGGTCCTGCATCCAGGGTTAGTCCAAAACAACAAATAATAAGATATAAGTTAGATCCTGTCTCCCAGACCAGGATCTAACCAGGACTCAACTTAGATCACCTAAATGGGTCTAAGTTGGACCGCGCCTAAAGTCCAAGATTGGACTCGTCCTCACTGGGTCGCTCCTCCAGTGACTTACCTTACTTACCCATTGTGCAGCTCTACTTGACTTCTTAACCCTACCAGGACTTCCTGCCAAGGCTCAACCACCTTGGTCTTCTTGCCAAGTCTCAACCAACTTGGTCTTCAGCCAGTTGTCAGGTCCCGCGGACCCAACTGGACTTCCCGCCAGGACTCAACCATCCTGGACTTCAGCCTGGTGTCTGGTCCTAAGTCTTTCAACCCTGCACACTTGGTAAAGAGGTTAAACACACACAACCCTAGCTTTAACCACTTTGTCATACATCAAAACCCGAGTTTGACCGTTAGTGCAAACTGCACCAACACTTTGCCCTTGGAGGACCCTTCAGCGGGTTCCTTGCCCTTAGATGACTTTCTAAAATGGTTGAATAGATCATGGCAACAATTGAATCAAATGAGCAAGATTTGATCAAATGAACAAAAGAAAACAAATTATGATCAAGAGTCCAGATCATAACACAAGGATTTGATCACACACGACAACAATATTGAAATGATCACATGAAGCATGACCCAATCATTTGTAGGGCACGAATTGATCAGTGAGGTGGGGTTTAATCAAAGAAACATGATTTGATCAAGGGAAGAATCAGATCATAATATAGATTGCAAATGATTAGATTTCATCAGTAGGGTGAAAAATCATGGCAAGGTCACGACAATGAGTAGGATCACAAAACAAACACCAAAAGAAAAACATGGTTAACCTAAACAAGGTAGATATTAGAATGATAAGCACCAAATGAAAATCATACACAAAGCTTACTTTGGTGCCGTGAACTACCTAGTTGGAGAAAACTCGCAGCTGAGTTGCACAGAGAACAGCACACAGAAATGGTGCTTTGCGAGAGAGAGCATAGCAGCAAAAAAGAAACTCCTAACAGCGCAAAAGAAAACCCAGTCGCATGCGCAGCAGGGAGACGATCGCAAGAAGCCACGCGCAGGGAGGAGAAAACGCAGGAGGAGCTCTCACACAGCAAGTAGATCACACGCGCAAGAGAGGATTTCGACGCTAGGGCTTGGGAAGGTAGGGTTTAGACGAAGTTAATCAGTTGGTGGATCGGTCCACCAACCGCAATTTAATGCGATTGAACGGATCACCGTTCGATCTGGGAGTGCCCAGACCAATCAGGCTCCGGTCTGATTAGACTGGCCTGGTCCTGATCGGTCACCGGACCGATCAGGAGTAGGTCTGATCGGTCAGGAAGCGAATAGTAGGTTTGGAGGTTTTTCCGTGAGCCCCCCGATCGGTCTGTGGACCGATCACCACAAGGTGCCAGATCGGTTCGGGGACCGATCCAGGCCAACACAAAATGTTTGGTCAATTTTTCGCGAAGTGTTCTGTGACCCCTCTGATCGGTCTGTGGACCGATCACCACAGAGGCCGCCAGATCGGTCGGGGGACTGATCCAGACCAACACAGATAGATTTCTGTGGTTAATCACGAAACAGATTGATCGGTCCGTTGGACCGATCAGATCTACTCCTGATCGGTCCGGTGACCGATCAGGCTTTCTGATTTTTCCTGATACAATCTGAAACTTTCAGTTTCAAATTTTCAAACAATTTCAGGTAAGATCTGATGAAGATTATCGATCTTAGAAGTGATCTCTTGACTAAGATTGATCCCTGAAGAAGGATCAAAGGTGCTTATGGTTTTGACAAATCACTTTGCTCCACCCAAGTGGAGTCAAACTCAAACAACAAATATTCAAGCAATTTCAAGCAAGTTTGTACCAAATTCAAGTCTCCAATCAAGTTTCCTTGATTGGAATGTTCAAGTATGATCATGGAGCCAAGTACACATATGTTATGCATTGGTTTTCCCCATACTTGGTCACCGAAGTGATTTTTATGTCGTCAACCTAATTTCTCAAGGGATGCATTAACATTTTGAGAAATTAAGTTGATCCTATCATCTCACCCATTTCTAGCAAACAAAAACGTTTTGTTGAACCTTATAGTTTGTGTGAGATGTCCCCAAGTTACCCAATTGTTCCCAACAATTTGAAATAATCATGAAGGGTTTTGAATGTTTTTGGAATCCTATGAGGCGCGACACATTCCCAACTCCTTTCTTAAAAAGCTAAACTCATTTTCGGGGAATGGTTTAGTGAAAATGTATGCTAGATTCGATTTGGACTCTACATGTGAGAGTACAATATCTCCTCTAGCAATATGATCTCTAATGAAGTGGTGACGCACTTCAATATGTTTAGTTCTAGAATGATGGACTGGATTCTTTGTTAGGTTAATTGTGCTAATATTGTCATACAACACTTGCACACCTTTGTAGCTTAATCCATAGTCCTCTAATGTATGAATCATCCACAACAATTATGACACACTCTCTCCCATGGCGATATACTCTGCCTCGGTCGTGGAGAGAGCAGCACAATGTTGCTTCCGACTTGACCAACTTACCAATGATGATTCTAGAAATTGGCAACCCCCACTTGTGCTTTTCCGATCCAACTTACACCCAGCATAGTCGGAATCGGTATAGCCAATTAGGTCAAATGACTCGGTACGGGGGTACCAAAGACCAACTCCAATTGTGCCATTAAGGTACCTCAAAATTCGTTTAACCGCAATTAGATGAGATTCCTTGGCACAGACTTGATACCTAGCGCACATACCCACAGCAAATAGTATATCAGGTCGACTAGCTGTGAGGTATAGCAGACTACCTATCATGCTCCGATATTGAGTCAAATCAACAGGTTTATCACTCTCATGATTGTCTAATCTTGTGTTTGTTACCATAGGAGTGGTTGCCTCTTTCGAATCACTCATGTTAAATTTTCGAAGCATCTCTTGAGTATACTTTGATTGGTGCACATGGATTCCGTCACGAGTTTGCTTGATTTTAAGTCCAAGGAAGAAAGTCAACTCTCCCACTAGACTCATTTCAAATTCACTCTCCATGTGTCCAATAAACTCATTTAAATAGCCCTTGTTGTTTGAGTCACAAATTATGTCATCGATATATACTTGGGCTACAAAAATATTGTCATCATCTCTTCGTAGAAATAGTGTAGGGTCTATTTGGCCTCTAACAAAGCATTTTCCAATTAGGAACGTCGACAACCGCTCATACCAAGATCGGGGTTCTTGATTAAGGCCATAAAGTGTCTTTTTGAGTTTGAACACGTGGTCTAGAAATTCAAAACTCTCAAACCCCGGAGGTTTTTCGAGATAGACCTCTTCCCTTATTAAACCATTCAGGAAGGCCGATTTGACATCCATTTGATATAGTTTGAAACCACAATGTGCTGCAAATGCAAGCATCAATCGGATGGACTCTAATCGTGCCACGGGAGCATAGGTCTCTGTTGGTGCAGACAGCACCTAAGTCAAACCTATATTTTGATAAATGGCAAAGGGTTCAAAAGTTAAGTCTTATTTGTTATCTAACATGCTGCTTGAGTGTGCAGATTGAAGTCCTAGCAAAGGAATGCTAGGCACCTAGCGAAGGAATGCTAGGCACTGAAACACTAAGTCCTGGCGAAGGACAGCTGGGCACCTAGCAAAGGGCTGCTAGGATACGAAGACCTAGCGAAGGACTGCTAGGCACCGGGCGAAGGACAGCTTGGTATCCAAGACCTAGCGAAGGACTGCTAGGGACCTAGCGAAGGGCTGCTAGGATACGAAGACCTAGCGAAGGACTACTAGGCACCGGGCGAAGGACAGCTTGGTATCCAAGACCTGGCGAAGGAACGCTAGGCAAAAGTCCAACCGGAGGAGCCGGTTGACAACAAGTAAATTCTCCTTTGAGGAGTAGGTGAGGACGCGTTCCCCGTCGAGGGAACAGTAGGCGTCGGTTCGACCTAGGGCTTCATTTTGGAGACCCAAACTCAGAACCAAGACAGCTAAGACTGTATACTTATAACATACTCTTGCTTTATTGTATTTGCAACTAACCCTGGATGCAGGACCAAAGGAACGAGTCTCTGCAGCTCAGAACGCCTCAAAGGAGAGAGGCAACAGCTAGGCAGGGCGCATCCAGTGTCCCGGGCGCCCCCAAGGTCAAGGCAAAACAAGCTAGGCAAGAGTACGCTTCGGAAGCCTACTGGGCGGGGCGCCCCGTGCTCTAGGGTGCCCCCAGTGCCCAGGGCGCCCCGCACTCAAGCCAACGAAGCGGATAACTCTTATCCAGCCGAGAAGCTCGCTGAAATGGTCAACCAGGGTGCCCCCAGCGTCCCGGGCGCCCCCAGCGTCAATCCTCAGCCCTATTTGAGTGGGATAAGGGCTGACCGAGGTAATTTTGGATCAGTTGACACGTGGGGGGCACCCCCAACGTTCAGGGCGCCCCGAAGTGCTATAAATAGCACCCAACACCAAGGCTTCTCATCATCAAGTTTTCCAACGCTTTCACGCTCTTCCACTCGAGGCGCTCTACTACAGAAACCTCCCAACTCGAGATACAAGCGCCGACGACGTCCCTCTGCTCCGAGATACACTCCACACCGGACGTCGGTAACGAAGAGCTGTGTTTTTTTTTCTTACTGCACTATCATTATAATTATCCTTTTGAAAACTATTTTGCGCTATTATAGTATTGCCCGCAGTAAATGGTCAACAACCGTGGGCCTTGGAGTAGGAGTCGACCGCGACTCCGAACCAAGTAAAATCTTGGTGTTTGCGTATTGTTCAGTTTTAATTTCCACTGTGCATTCTCTATCTTACAATCCGAAACGTTTTACGATATTCACCCCCCTCTATCGTTTTCTCTCAATCCAACAAGTGGTATCAGAGCGGGGAAGCTCAAATTTGGTGCAACCACCAGTTTGAGAATTTTTTGGATTTTCATAAAATTATTTCTTATTTTTTTTCGAATTCTTATCGTTAATCGAGACCGGTGCAACACTCCGCGATATTTAATTTTCTTTATCACGCACTACTAATCCAAGTCCAAGTCTTGGGATAAAGTTTTTCTTTCTCTTCTCTCTTTTTCAGAAAAAATCCTTAATGGCCATGTAAGAAGGATTCAGCACAGCCAGACCTCCACTTTTCAGTGGAGAAGACTTTTCCTACTGGAAAAGTCGAATGGAGGTCCACCTGAAATCTCAAGTGGACATGTGGATAATCATCCAGTCTGGACTGGAGATTCCAAAGAACGCTGAAGGAGTACCACAGCCGTACACTGAGTGGGATACCGCTCTGAAAAGAAGAATTGAAGCGGATGCTAAAGCAACCCAGACCCTCTAATGCGGTCTAACAAAAGAGGAGCTGAACCGGATGGGTCCATTCAACAGTGCCAAGGAGCTGTGGGGCAAACTGATCGAGCTGCACGAAGGAACTTCAGACACTAGAATCTGTAAGAGAGATCTCCTCCTGAACAAGCTGTACACGATCAGATGAATGACAACGAAACAGCAGCACAGCTCATGCCAGAATTCAGGAATTAATGAACGACTACACACAATCGTTCACAAGGTAGAAAACCGTGACCTAATAAGGTACGCTCTTAACGCTTCCCAAGAAACACCTTGTGGGCATCTATGGTAGATGCTTACAAAGTTTCTAGGGATCTTTCCAAAATTAAGTTAGATGAACTTTTTTCTGAACTTGAATTACATGAACAGACTAACTGCAATTTGGCCGAGAAAGGTATCGCCTTTGTTGTAGGTAAAACTGGAAGGACAACTAAAAAGAAGCCTCAACATGCACCCGAGTCTGACTCAGATTCAGACTCAAAAGATAGCGAGGGAAATCGGCCTAAGTTGGTTCGGCTAGCCCGAGACTACTACAAAGAACTAAAGAACTAGACTAACAGAAGAAAAGTCAGCCGAAGAAAGGAAGAACCAACTGAACCCTCAAATGAAAAGATCAAACCCAACGTGACCTGCTATGAGTACACGAAGAAGGGCCACTACAAGACTGAATGCCCCAACCTGAAGGCAACAAAGAAGACAAGAAAAAAGAAGGCACTTCAGGCAACGTGGGACGAGTCCTCCTCCGAAGAAGAAGAAGAGGTCCCACAGTCGAACCTGCTCACACTAACCGTCTCAGAAGAAATAGAGACAGAGTCATAGTCGGAGCCGGACGACGGCAAACTCACATTCTCAGAGGACGGCGAAATAACTGTAAGTGGTTTTACAAGAATTCAATTAAATGAGTTAATTTCGTATCTTTCTCGAGATTTGGCGAAAGTTAAACTCCGAGTCGAATCTCTCCGACAGGAAGTAAAACTCCTGAAAGAGAGAGCTGACTCTAGACCCTTAACTGAGAAGGTTCAAGAAGGAACCTCTATTAAAGTTGAAAAACTTGAAAAAGAGAACTCCTCCTTGAAAACTCAAGTTAAGGACCTTAGATCAGCTTTAGAACGATTCACTTCTGGTTCCAAGGGTCTTGATATGATTCTTGGAAAACAGAAGTCGGTTCTAAATCGATCCGGACTAGGATACAGAACCAAATCTAGACAAAGATTCTACTATGCTGTACTGAACCAGTCCAGACCTAAAGCTCAGGCATGGGTACCCAAACTATGCTGAACAAACAAACTGGATCAAATCAGTATTGGATCCCCAAGGACAAGATTCATATCTTGCCTAACCATTATCGTGGCTTTAGTCCAGGGGGAGCCAAATTAAAAACTATATTTATTGTTAGATAGAATTCAATTTTTGTTTCAAATTGCATGATTGCTTGTTTATTTAATTTCTGCAATTTACCATGCTTAGACTTAGGACTGGTTAATTAAAGGACTGAACCAACTTAACTGAAATTTGACAACATAGTATTGGGAGGAGGTGAGATGATAGTACGTTAGGGAAGCCAATTCTAATAAGGTCAAGTATACTCTACTTGGTCTCTTTAGACTGGTGAAACTAGCCGAAGCTACCGATCCAAGACCCAAACTAGTCAGACCAGAATTTTTCAAATAATAATTTTGAAAATGAAATTTCATTAAAAGACTTTGTCAAGGAAAGGGTTGATGATCCAATAAGGCTACGGCCAAAGAAGGCCTAGTGCCTCGCCAAGACCTGGAAGCCGATTTCTGAAATTCAAATTCAAATTATTCTTTGTAAAATTTAAATCTAACACAAATTTTCAGTTACGTGTAGATTCAAACATTTTTTTAACTCAAAATTAATTGTTTTCAAAATTAAGTTAACTGGTTCAAAATAAATCATAATTTTTTTTTAAATAATTTTATCTACCAAAACCTGTCTCACAAAACCTATAAGGCCAACGTGAATGATAACCCTAGATTGGGTGAGACAACAAACTTAACTTAATCAAAATTCATTTAATAACTGCATTGTTGTTTAAATACAAACATTCAGTTTAGAACGATATTGACCTAACACTAGTCAAACCATGGTCAAAGTAGTCAAACCATGGTGAAAGTAGTCAAACCATGGTCAAGCTGGTCAAACCATGGTTAAACCAGTCAAACCTGGTCAAACAGGTCAAATCTGGTCAAAAGCAGTCCAACAAGTCTATCAAAACAAAATTAGACAAAAAGCTATCACAAGGGCGCCCATGACCCTTTGGGTGCCCCCACCCCTTACTTTTCAATCCTTCAAGACAAAAAGCTGCAAAAGTAGCTATTAAGGGCGCCCAAACTCTTGCGGGCGCCCTGAGGCTCACCAAATGGCAGAAAATCTGCCACTTCTCGCTGTCCAGGGCGCCCGGGTCCTCACGGGCGCTCCCGTATGAGCGGTCAAAAGCTGAAAGCTGCCAAAAGGCAGCTGCAGCCCTGCGGGGGGCGCCCTCGCCCTCCGGGGCGCCCTCGCTTGCCGGGGCGCCCTCACACACCAGGGCGCCCGGCCAAGCCCTATAAAAAGCCTTCAAGCCTCACTCACTTCCCACACCAAAAACTCCTCTCTTCCTCAACTTCCTTCCTTCCAAGAGACCTTGCAACCCTCTCGAAGCTCTCATCCTCGACAATGCCTCCCCAAGTTGCCACCCGGTATAATTTTATTTGCATTTAAGTTAATTTCAACTTTCTTTAATGCAATTCCTTCATACTTTCTTTAATGCAATTCCTTAGAAAACGCCGAGCAAATCAAGCAAACCCCGGTACCAAACCTAGTCCTGATCCTAGGTTCCCAACTTTAGAACTTTGTAACAAGTTTGCTCAAACAACCTATAAGCCCATAAAAACTAGTTATCTCAATAGACAATTCTTCACCCAATCGTGTCCATTGGCAATGAATATTATAAACTTTTACCAACTCGATAACCTAGTATTCTGCACTCATCCTATTAATACAACCTTATGTGCAGAATTCTATAATAATATAGTCAGACAAGATCAGCTTAGTTTTGTCACCATAGTCCAAGGGATGCCTCTATCCATCACACCCTCCTTACTTAACCGATTTCTTGGACTACGATTCTCTCAGTCCACCTTTTGTTGCTATCCTCCTAGGGATCCTCCATTTGATGCTCCCTACTCACACATTACCCTAGATACTCTCCACTCCTACTTCTATAGGGAAGCTAGAAATCCCGTAGCTAGACGATTTCAGTCCGTTGACCTTCATGTCCAGGATTACGCCCTGTATAGAGTTGTGTTCCGCTGCCTCCTACCTTTATCCACCCGGGACGTCGTGACCATGCGACCTTTTCACACATTTTTATTGTATGCGTTGATCCACCACCTAGACATTGACATTGGCCTTCACATGTTCCACGCCATCCTACATGCCTCCAGTATCACCACTCAGGGTCAGGTACACACCCCCTTCTGCCACATCATCACTTCTATCCTACATCACCATGGTCGTAACATTACCATAGGTGAAATGACCGCGATGACCAATTTCGACGAGATAGGATTTAGGAACTTTTCCCTAGCCGGTATAGAGATCTCGGCTACCGGGGTTTTATCCTGGAGACGTCAGAGAGCCGTAC
The DNA here is from genome assembly GCA_024364735.1 of Boesenbergia rotunda. Taxonomy (NCBI): domain Eukaryota; kingdom Viridiplantae; phylum Streptophyta; class Magnoliopsida; order Zingiberales; family Zingiberaceae; genus Boesenbergia; species Boesenbergia rotunda. The sequence continues at coordinate 104,789 of JAGFNQ010009936.1, read as the reverse complement.
CCCAGATCGACTCGGACGAGGAGGTTGAAGTCGATGTCGCAGATTTGGCAGCAGAGGTTCGTGAGCACATAAACGAGCCCCCTCCACCGACACTCTACGAGAGAGTGACACGGCTCAAGACACAGGTCCAGAGCCTCCGAGAGGAAGCGGAGGCAAATCATGCTGAAGAAATGGAAGCAAATCAGGGCTATTGTACTGAATATATGAATGCCCTCAGAGCCGAGAGGGAGACTAGCGACGCACGATACCACGAGATGATGGCGATGTTTCAATCCTGACAGCCAGGCTCTTCTGACCATCCTGGTCCCTCCTCCTAGATTTGAGTAGCATTGTACTAGTGACTATTTGACTGTCCCTACTCAGTAGGGTTGACTCATGTTTGACTTGTATGACTGTGCTGGTTTTCTCTCTTACCAGCTGACTTAGGGAGTTGACTATTTGCTATTTCATGATTATCTAAGTTAGGATTATGCTTGGTAGAATAGGTTTGCCTTACCTTTGATTTTCTTACTGTTTTACTTGCTTTAAAATCAGTTTGAAAATAGTTTTAAAATTTACTTTACTTAATTTTCAAAATCTTTTTAAAATAAGATTTTTCGACTTAGTTTTATTTTCAAAAACTACCCCCTTCAAAACTAGGGCTTTTTGCAAATGGACTTAGACTAGGCCCTAACCCTAGAAATGAATGCACCTATAGATCTAGAAGCCAGCATCTCACAAGCACCTTAGGGTACTTTTGAGTGATAACCTTAAATGGGTTGAGATGCTTAGGTCTTTGCCTTAATTCAAGATGCTTTAAGTCAGTGCATCTGCAGTAATTGGGGCACTAAATACAACTAAAATAGTAATCAAGTTAAGTGTCAAGTTTAGAAAATCTAACTTGAACAGAATACTTAACTCGACTAACCCTAGCGAAAACTACTGTTTATAACAGTTAGTAAGTAACTAATTGGGTTAGACAGGTCCCTACAGAGAAAATTAAATGGTTTGATTCAGTTTATCTTGCATTGGTTCAGTACAGCACATTATTCTGTTATATGCAAGCTATTTGTTATTTTGCTATATTATTTTTTTTTGATATATGGCAAAGGGGGAGAGATAGGAAAGGAGAGAAGCTTTAAATTTTTAAGCTTTAAATTTTTTTCTTCAAAATTTTATCCTTTCTTCAAAAAGTACTTACTCATACTTACTCTATTTTTCTCTTTCAAAGTAGTTAACCTGTTTTTCCAAAATTGTTTTCAAAAGTACTTAGTCTTAATTATTTTCAAAATAAAGCATTTTCTAAGTACTTAAACTTAAGCTATCACTAAGTACTTATTTCTAAACTTCCCTAGAAAAGTTTCGAAGTACTAAAGAGATTAAAACTTCTAAAAAGTACTTTCAAAAACTAAAAAGAGATGTTTTAGAAACTTTCTTCACTAAGTTGTTTTTCTAAAAATTTCTAAGTATAAAAATTTTGGGAAAATTTACTTTGAAAAATCTTCTAAGTTTTGAAAAATTAACTCCATCATGTTGACTTAGAAATTTTTCAAACCCCACGAACTTTTGAAAAACCTAGGGAGAGATTCCTTCCAGGGGGAGGAAACTAAACTTTTTATCATATGTTCTGATTAACTTAACTTTTTGAACCGAGTTGCCATAAATCAAAAAGGGGGAGATTGTTGGTGCAAACAACACCCAAGTCGAACCTGTATTTTGATAAATGGCAAAGGGTTCAAAAGTTAAGTCTTATTTGTTATCTAACATGCTGCTTGAGTGTGCAGATTGAAGTCCTAGCAAAGGAATGCTAGGCACTAAAACCCTAAGTCCTGGCGAAGGACAGCTGGGCACCTATGTTGGGACCGGGTGCATGTTGACAAGGATACGAGTTCGTAAAATTTTAAATTTTTACGTGCAGCGGAAGAATTAGCATAAAATAATTTCTCAAATTACTTTAACCACGTATCTAGCATGCAACCTTATGATGTGTTGACATGATCATAAATTAAAACTTTATGGAAAAGGAAACTAATTTACTAAGTACCTCGCGTAACTCGAAGTAAGGGACGAGATCCAACCGTAGCGTCCCTTGGAAGCTCCGCCTCTATTCGCGTCCACGCCGAGTTCTCTTCGGGATGACTTCGCAAAGTCACGAGTTTTGTGCCGACGAGAACTACTAGATTCTCTAAAGGCACAACTAGAACAACAAGAGAAAAGAATGGAAACTAACCAACAAGAAACGGAATCAAAATTCCGGGAAGAGAGGAGTTGCGATCCGCTTCTTCTTCTTCTTGTTTGGCTCCTCCTTGGTGGATGTTGCTCACGCCAACTTCTTGGAGATGAGGGTGCACCGGCCCTAGGAGGAGTAGGTTGGGCGCCGGCCCTAGGAGGGGATGGGGGGCGCCGGCCCTAAGGGGAAGAGAGAGGGAGAGAATAAGAGAGAGAGGGAGAGAACTAATCTCTTGATTACTCTATTGATTGGAATTCAAGGCTAGCCTTGGTTCCTTTATATAGTAACCTCTCCCTTGCCAAGTCTCCCTCTTAACAGAATTTTCATAAGAAATTTATCCTATAAATTCTCTTATTAATTATTCTGTTTAAGCTAAGTTTTATTATAACTAACTTTATAATAAAATAAATACCTTCTCTCCTTTTATTATGGAATAAATTTTATAAGAAATTTACAAATTTTCTTATTATGGAAAAATCAATTCACAATTGATTTTATAAAATAAAATTAAACCATTTAAAGTTTATTTTAATCTCCATAAAAAGAATAAATTTATTATATAAATTTTTCTTTATCATCGAAAAATTAATTCATAATTGATTTTATAAAATAAAATAAACCAATCCATGGTTCATTTTAATTTCCATAAAAAGGAATAAATTTATTATATAAATTTTTCTTATCATGAAAAAATTAATTCATAATTGATTTTATAAAATAAAAAATAAACCATTTAAAGTTTATTTTAATTTCCATGAAAACAAATTTATTTATCCATAATTTTATAAAACAAATCGCTCTTGATTTATTTTATAATTTAAACCAAATAAATTGGTTTCTCCCCTTTGTATTGGCCGGCCAAACCAAGAGGGTGGACACCCTCTTTGGCCGGCCAAACCGAGCCGAACCCATCGCGAATTAAACTCATTTAATTCGTCCAATAAGCCTTCAAAAGACTTAGCCATTTTTAGCTTCCGTTGCGCCTCTGATAAATTCAGATTCGACTTATTTCTCTTGATCGAAAAATCTAATTTTCAACTCGTTTTAAATCCCTCGGATTACTCGTAGTGCGTGTGACTAAATAGGCTTTCGATTTATGTTGGCCGTCTATAATCAACCAATTATAGAACGATCATGAGTGACACCTAGTAGTACATCATGACCCCCAATTAATCGAAAGATCAACGGTTGACCTCAGAAGTAATTCTGAAACCCTTCAGCAGCTCTAATGAATCGTGCCTCATTCCCTTCACCATCTTATACCCACTTGGTTCAGGACATGATCTATTTGTGTCAGTCCCCACTAGACTGACTACGTCACACCTAGCCCAAGTAGTGTCTTTCTCGTCCTTTGGATTTCTAATTACTCTCATGTATTTAAGAGACTCATACTCTAAACATGATATGCTCTGGCCAGAGGCTTTGAGTAACAATCCGACGATAGGCCTGGGTATACATCTCCTCGCAAGGAGTGGTGAATCCTTTGTAGGCTGTTCAAACATCTTCGGGCACTTCGGCTTATACCCAATCATCCTGGGTCCACACCTCCTTGGAGATACTTGCTTAAGATGTTAAAGTATAAGTCTCCATGACCAAGATGACTTGAACACTACAAGTCAAAGGAACATCGCACTTAAGCTGCAGTAAGAACTTCATTGACAAATCTATGTAGATTACCATATGAAGTTTTACAGCTAGTCACTCCAATGAACTAGTTCCCTTAACTAGCATCCATGTTTATCTCCGGACATCCCGCTAGCCAGTGAGAATCAGCTGATTAGAGAATAACCCATGCTAGTCTCAACAGAATTGATAGTGTCCGTTTTTATCAATTCATCGACTAGGGATATTTTCAATACTTCACAATTACACATGTAGAGATAATCACTAGTTGTGATCCCATCACAAATTCTCTTATGCTGTGAATTGTATTGCGGACATTCAGTAGATGAGTTTAAGATCCCAATCAAATACACGAACATGTATACTCAAATAGTGAATTATCATTTATTAAAATAAATGTTTACAATCATAAGGCGATTGCCTTAGGACACTTCTCTCATATCACTAACAACCTAGCCAAGGGCTGCTAGGATACGAAGACCTAGTGAAGGACTGCTAGGCACCGGGCGAAGGACAGCTTGGTATCCAAGACCTAGCGAAGGACTGCTAGGGACCTAGCGAAGGGCTGCTAGGATACGAAGACCTAGCAAAGGACTGCTAGGCATCGGGCGAAGGACAACTTGGTATCCAAGACCTGGCGAAGGAACGCTAGGCAAAAGTCCAACCGGAGGAGCCGGTTGGCAACAGGTAAATTCTCCTGAGAGGAGTAGGTGAGGACGCGTTCCCCGTCGATGGAACAGTAGGCGTCGGTTCAACCTAGGGCTTCATTTTGGAGACCCAAAGTCAAAACCAAGACAGCTAAGGCTGTATACTTTTAACATACTCTTGCTTTATTATATTTGCAACTAACCCTGGATGTAGGACCAAAGGAACGAGTCTCTGCAACTCAGAATGCCTCAAAGGAGAGAGGCAACAGCTGGGCAGGGCGCCCCCAGTGTCCTGGGCACCCCCAAGGTCAAGGCAAAACAAGCTAGGCAAGAGTACGCTTCGGAAGCCTACTGGGCGGAGCGCCCCCGTGCTCCCGGGCGCCCCCAGTTCCCAGGGCGCCCCGCACTCAAGCCAACGAAGCGGATAACTCTTATCTAGCCGAGAAGCTCGCTGAAATGGTCAACCAGGGCGCCCCCAGAGTCAATCCTCAGCCCTATTCGAGTGGGATAATGGCTGACCGAGGTAATTCCGGATCGGTTGACACGTGGGGGGGCGCCCCCAACGTTCAGGGTGCCCCGAAGTGCTATAAATAGCACCCAACACCAAGGCTTCTCATCATCAAGTTTTCCAACGCTTTCACTCTCTTCCACTCGAGGCGCTCTGCTAGAGAAACCTCCCAACTCGAGATACAAGCGTCGACGACGTCCCTCTGCTCCGAGATACACACCACACCGGACGTCGGTAACGAAGAGCTGTGTTTTTTTTCTTACTGCACTATCATTGTAATCATCCTTTTGTAAACTATTTTGCGCTATTATAGTATTGCCCGCAGTAAATGGTCAACGACCGTGGGCCTTGGAGTAGGAGCCAACCGCGACTCCGAACCAAGTAAAATCTTGGTGTTTGCGTATTGTTTAGTTTTAATTTCCGCTGTAGATTCTCTATCTTACTATCCGAAACGTTTTATGATATTCACCCCCCTCTATCGTTTTCTCTCGATCCAACAGTCTCATCATAATCAAGGCCTTTAACTTGACTGTAGCCCTTGGCCACTAAGCGTGCCTTGTTTCTTATGATTTCTCCCTTATGGTTTAGTTTATTTTTGAAGACCCATTTGGTTCCAATGATGGTGGTCTTCTTAGGTCTAGGGACTAAGTCCCAAACTTGACTTCTTTCAAATTGACCTAGTTCATCTTGCATAGCAATGATCTAATCAGGATCACTTAATGCTTCGTCAATTTTTCTAGGTTCAATTTCGAAAATTAGGGCAACTTCATTAGCCTCATTCCTAAAGAATGATCTAGTCCTAACCCCATGATGGATGTCTCCAACAATTTGGTCTTGGGGATGGCTAGAGGCTAACCTAGTTGTCCTTGGTGTTGTTGGTGCTCTTGAGTGGTGTCACTAGACACAAGCTCAGCCTCAGGATCCAACTGATCTATAAGTTGTCTAGGCTCACCGTCATCAGACTCATCACCACCATCTACAACATTTTGACTTTCATCCAAACCCAGTTGCCTGAGTTCGAATTGAGCTCCTTCAACATCTTCTAATTGATCATTTGCTTTTGGAATTTCTTCAAAAACAACATCAGAAGATTCTTCGATCATTCTAGATTTCTTATTGTAGACTCGGTAGACTTTGCTAATTAGGGAGTACCCGACCAATATCCCTTCATCAGCCTTTACCGTGAACTTTTCAAGGTGGTCCTTGGTGTTTAGAATAAACACCTTACAGCCAAACACCTTAAGATGTTTAATCGTAGGTGATTTTCCAAACCAAAGTTGTGAGGAGTCTTTCCTAAGAATCTATGGATGAGGACTCAATTTTGCACATAGCAAGCTGTGTTTACAGCTTCTGCCCATAAGTAACTCGGTGGTGAGTACTCATTGAGCATGCTTCGTGCAGCCTCTTGTAAAACACGGTTCTTCCTCTCTACAACACCATTTTGTTGTGGTGTTCTAGGAGTGGAGAACTCATGTCTATACCCTCTATCTTGATAAAACTCTAAAAATCGTTGGTTTTGAAATTCACCTCCATGATCACTTCTTATTGTCTTAATTGTTGATGATTTTTCATTTTCAACTCTTCTACAAAAGGAAATGAAAATATCTAAGGTTTGATCCTTATATTTAAGAAAATAAGTTCATGTATATCTAGTAAAATCATCAATGATAACAAAGCAATATCTACTACCACTCAATGATATAACAGTGCTACAATCAAACAAGTCCATGTGAAGTAAATCCAATGTGGTAGAAGTACTTACAGTGCTTTTACCTTTATGTGCAGATTTTGTTTGCTTACCCATTTGACATGCATCACAAATCTTTTCTTTTTCATACTTGATGCTTGGTAAGCCACGGACTAGTCCCTTGTTGGCTAACTTCCTGATATTCTTCATGTTCACATGTGCTAGCCTCCGGTGCCAAAGGGTGGACTCCTCTTCTTTTGACATGAAACACTTAGCAAGAGCATTAATAGCACTTTTAAATGAAACTTGGTAAATGTTATATATTCTTGTTCCTACTAGTACTGTGTCCAAGGTGTCATGTTGTCTAACTAGACATTGACTTGATTGAAAATTAATTGTGTAACCCGCATCACACAATTGACTGACACTTAGGAGATTAAATGTCATCCCCTTGACTAGAAGGACATTTTTAATTCTAAGACATTCGGATATTTGAATGTCTCCTATTCCTATGACCTTAAGACTACCATTATTACCAAAGAAAACATTACCTCTATTTTTGCATTGAAGGGTAGTAAACAATGATTTATCACCAGTCATATATTTAGAGCACCCACTATCAACGAACCAAGTTGATAGATGTTCCCCCTCAATCACAACCTACACAATTCGAAAAATAGAAGATTTAGGTACCCAAACCTTGGGACCTAAAACACCTACTAAACAAGACTTAGGCACCCATGCCTTGACAACTTTTCTTTGAGCCCTAGGTGTCTTAGATTGTCTAACATCAGTTCTAGACATTAAGGACACAAATGATGATTCTTTGGGTCAGTAACCAATACCGGCCCTATTGTAGACTGCCCTTTGGGCATTCAAGATCATATCTAAAGTTTTTGAGCTTGCTGAGAATTTCTCAAGAACACTCTTGAGTCTCTTAACTTCACTCTTCAATGATTTATTTTCATCCTCTAACAATTCTACATGTAAATCATCAACATCCTCATCCCTAGAGGACTTCAATTGTTCAACTTTAATTTTCAATGATTTAATTTTTGCTTTCGACTTTTTCAAGAAATCAGTTAAGCATGCAATTGTTCTATAGCATTTATCGAGTTCGGGAGTGATTACCTCTTCATCATCCGAAGATGATGAAACCGCGTTTGATGAGTCACTCAATTCATCACTGCTCTCTTGATCTTCTAGGGCCATGAGTGCAATATGCCGTGTACTATTTTCATCCTTCTCCTCATCGGATGAACTCGAGGAGGATTCATCCTAAGTGGCCTTCAAGGCCTTCTTCTTCTTCTTGGATTTATCCACCTTCTTTTTGAGCTTTGGGTGGTCCTTCTTGAAGTGCCCTTTCTTGCTACATTCATAACAAGTGACATTAGATTTATCAATCTTAATTTCACTAGGGTTACCTTTACCCTTGAAGCGCCGACTCTTCCTCATCATTCTTCTAACGAAATTGGCCATCTCGGAGGAAGAAGAGCCGCTGCCATCCTCCTCAGATTCGGACTCGGATGAGGATGAAGATGAAGAGACTTCCTTCTCCTTCTCCTTCTTCTTCTCCTTCTTGTTCTTGTTCTTTTCTCCTGCAACTAAAGCAATCCCCTTCTCCTTGGGGTCTTTGTTAGCCATTTCATGAAGTTCCATCTCACAAAATAAATCATCTAACTTTACAATTGATAAGTCCTTAGAAACTTTGTAGGCATCCACCATGGATGACTACAAAGCATTCCTTGGAAATGCCTTAAGCACATACCTCACAAGGTCACGGTTCTCGACCTTCTCATCAATAGAGTGGAGACCCTTCAATACCTCATTGAATCTGCTGTGGAGCTCACTTACGGTCTCACTCTCCTTCATGGAGAGATTTTGAAGTTAGTTGAGAAACAATTCCCTCTTTGCTATTCTTGAATCTCGGGTTCCTTCATGGAGTTCAATGATCTTGTTCCACAAATCTTTTGCACTTGAAAATGGACCAACCTTGATTAGTTGGTCTTTGTTCATGCCACATTGTAAGGTCACCACCGTCTTCGCGTCGGCTTCACTCTTCCGGGTTTGCTCAGCCGACCAATGCCATGATTCTAATTCTTTGCCTTCATCATCCTTTGGAAGGGTAAAACCCTCCTTCACAGCGAACCAAGTGTTGATATCCATCTTTAGATAGTACTCCATCTTCGATCTCCAATATTGAAAATCTGCTCCATCGAAGAAGGGAGGTCGGGTCGTGTAAAAACCTTCTCTCAAAGCCATTGTTGATAGCTCTCAGTTGTTAATCCGCTTGTACAGAGCCCGAAGCTCTGATACCACTTGTTGGAACTTGGATAGCTAGAGAGGGGTGTGAATGTTGGTGCAAGTTGCATCAATGATGTTCTCCTCTAAGTGTTTTAATGTTTGACAATGCACTTAAGTCAATGATACATTGAACAGACAAAGGGGAGCAAAAGAGGAGTAACCTAAGTGCAAGAAAAGTCTTAGTTAACCTAGGCACTAAGACCTGCTCGGAAGGTGGACACTAAGTCCTGATCGAGGGTTGGGCACTAAGTCCTGGCAAAAGGCTGGGCACCGAAGACCTGCTCGAAAGGTGGGTACTAAGTCCTGGTCGAGGACTGGGCAAGAAGACTTGGCCGAGGGTTGGGCACCGAAGACCTGGTTCGGGGAATTGGGCAAGAAGACCTGGCTGAGGGTTGGGCACCGAAGTCCTGGACTTAGGGTTTAGGCACGAAGTCTTGGTCCGAGGGACTGAGCAACTTAGCTGAGCGATGACTAAGGACAGAAGTAGAGACGGGTCAGGGTTCGGGCGTCTCGAGGTCCAGAAGTATCGGAAGCTAAGCAAAAGTTCACCCGAAGGACTGGGTTGCAACTGTCTCCTGAGAGGAGTAGGTGAAAGGCGCGTTCTCGGAGGTGGGAACTTGCGTCGGTTCGACCTAGGGTTTCATGCAAATCCGAAGTCAGAATCAAGTCCTTAAGGCTAATATTGGATGTATATGTGCTTTATGTTTTTGTATCTTGCAGGTACCAAGATTGGAAGACAAAGCAAGCAAAAAAACAGGGTTTGAAGCTTTGAAGCCAGGCGCCCTGATAAGTGTCATTTTGTTGATCATTTTATATGTTTAAATCTGTGTTTGACCCATATTTTACTTGTGTAATTGTGGATTTGCCTAGGTTTTAGAATTTATACCCTTTTTGGACCTAAATGTAAATCTTGTTATATTTGGGTTGTTTTGTCACTAAATTTTTGATCTACTTTTGAAGGATTCAAATGATCAGGGACCTAGGTAATGATGGGTCAAAGTTAAGTTGAAAGTGGATTATATCCAAGAAATCAAGCGTCAACTAATTTGGACCGTCCGATGAGAGAACGGTTAGATCTAGACCATCTGAGAACTTTTGATCAATCCGAGATGGGATTAAGGCTAATCAAGTGATCAAATCAAGATCCGAGAGTTTCAGCTAAATCAGAGACCATCTAGCCGTTGGATCATGATCGGAGTGTTCTAAACCATCCATACAAAGATCAAGGTGATCTGGATCATCCGTTGAAGATCTGGCAGATCCGAGCTACCACGAGGATGATCTTGACCTCTGATCAAGATCTGGAAAATTTGAATCAAATCGGACAACGATCCACCGTTGGATGAAGCGCAATCAATCTCAGCCGTCCGCTTCATTAACTACTTAAACCGAAGCCCTGTTCAGATCTGGGGTCGCGACCTCATTTCTCTTCCACAGTTCTTGAGCTCGTTCTTCTTCAGTTCTTCATAGTTTTCCTTGCAATTTTCTTCAGTGGAGGCGTGACCGACTCGATCAGCTCCTTGAATCAAGATTTGGATCATTGGGAGAAAGTTTCATGGCGATTTCAGCTCGGAATTGCGCCGGATGCAGAGCTTCTTGAGGGTTTCGGCAGTTTTGCGATTTGAGCTCTTGGATCTCAATCGCGTCCATTCCCTTCCATCTGAGTCATCTGTAGGGGTCCTAGGATGAGCTCAGATGATTTCCAAATCATAATCTCAACATTCCACACCGAGATCTAAGAGTTTGAAGTGGAATTTTCCAACTGTGAGCAGTTTCGAGCAGATCTGAAATTGGAGCTTGCTTCCCATTGATTTGCGAGTTTAAGGGGTTCTTGGCTTGCCCTTGCGTGACGAACAAGGTGGTTTTGAATCAAGGATTGGTCGAGGCTTAGTTTAATTGCATTTATTCTTGTTTGTAGCTGTAATCTCGATTTCGTTTCAGCAATTCTGTTTTTCTGCACTTGTATAAGCTATGTCACTTTCAGTTTCTGAATTGTTTTTCCTTAATTAGGTCTTAATACTGCAATACAACCAGATAGGAAGTTTGTTTAGTTAACAATAGCTGCAATTTCAGTTCAATTCTAGTTTTAATTTGTGTGTATCAGTTGTTAAATTGATGTATCAGTGGTTGTTCTGAAATCTGTTTTGTTTCTGATTTAGTACCAATTGCTACTGTTTTTGGTTTCTTAATGGTTTCTTCCTTATTTAGAGTCTAAGTTCAGCATCTTAATTAGCTAGTTTGTTTGTGTAATGAACAATTCAAGTCAGATCAGATTGTTTCGAGGAATCATGTCTGTAATTCTGTTCAAACTGCACTCCAATTCTGCCCCTGCGTATCAAGTTTCTTTTCAGTTTATCACTTCTAATTGTTTGAATTTCATCTAGTTCTCTGAATTGAGTTTGAATCTTAGTTTGCATCTGAATTTACATTACAATTTGTTTCTATTACAGTGAATCCAGTTTCAATCATGCGTGCCAATTTCAGATCATGTATCAAGTTCATTTCTGCACTTTGATTCTATTCTCTGCAATTTCAGTTCATCTCTACCATTTAAGTTGATTTGTTTCTGCATTTCGGTGTCAAGAAATCAATAGTTCTTCTTAATCGTATCGGAGCCTTAGATTAGAGACCAGTATTCAGCTTGCATTTGTTAACTCAGCATTCATTTCATTTCCGAACTCATGCAGTCAATTCATTAAGTCAGGTAAATCATTACTGCATTAGATACATTCCTGCAATAAGACTAGGAATCTGAATTGTTGCTTTGCATTACTTGTTTCTGAATTTTGCATTGAAATTGTTTGTTTCACATTTAATTGCTCCACATCAGTGTGATCATTAGTTATGAATCTGTACTTAATTTCTTTTAGCACATAAGTTCATTTCCTTGCATTTCAAGCTAGTTTCCACTCTTCACTTTGTATCAAGTTTCCATTTCTGAAATGTTACTCATAATTCTACATTAGATTCAATTTAAGATGCCAGCAGTACTTTGATTCAATTACTTAGTGTTTGGAATGCATTTGCCATAGTACTTGTTATTAATTGTTCAAGTTCATAATTGTTTAGTCTTTAATTGTCATTACCTAGTTTAAGCCACTTAGTTGAGTTTTCTTTATCTTCTCATTTCTTCTTCATTTCTCATTGTAAACCACATCCAAAACCCAGAATTTATTTGAAACCCAAAAACATTGACGACACACAAACTCGAGCACGAATCGAACAACTTGAACTAGCCCTTGGAAAAATACGACCTGTGGCCCCTTTACTACGCTTTTATTCTTTGATTGCAAAAAGGGTTTCCAGCACATTTATAAATATCTAAATTTGAGACCCACATTCGTGACAGTCATTTTGGGTCCATCACGCCCCCATCAGTGGGGGCGCCCCCAAGCATCCAGGGCGCCCCTAGTGTCCCGGGCGCCCAAGCCAAAGAAGGAAAAAAGCAGCTTTCGTGTGGTAAGCAGAATAGGCTTCAAGCGGGGCGCCCGGGAGGTCCGGGGCGCCCAAGTTGAAAGCTGTATTTGGTGTTTCGAGTTCGAAACACAGATAAGACTTCACGCGGGCGCCCGGGAGGTCCGGGGTGCCCTGGTCAAAGGTTTTATCAGCTGTGGCGAGGTCGGCGCGGGGATAAGGTTTGACCGAGTTTATAGGGGCGCCCCCGACGTCCAAGGCGCCCCCAGAAGCACTATATAAGGGGCTTCGACCCCTCTGCTTCAAACACAACTTCCAACAGCGATTCCAAGCATTCTGACCGACAACAACGCGCTAGAGATGAGGCTCTACGACTGGGAGGCTCCAGGAGGAAGTGCGCGGCACTTCGGATGTCCCGATCGGCCGAGCTTCAGACATTGCTTTGTTCGGTTTGCTGTTATTTAATTCCGCACTTAATTTTCTATATTATTGCTTGTAACTATCAACTGTAAGACGGGTTTTCTCCGCCTCCGGAAATTCCGGAAAGGAGACCAACAGTGGACTCACGCCGAGTACATAGGCCTTGGACGTACTGACCCAGAGGGGTCGGGAACCAAGTAAATAAATCCCGCGTGTCTTCTGTATTGTTTTATTGTTCTATTTATTTTCCGCTGTACTAACACTTTGAGTTTAGAACAAACAAGAGCTTTACGAAAGTTTTAAAAGAAGTTTTAACGGTCGATATTCACCCCCCCCTCTATCGACGACACCGGTTCTACAGTGAATATAGTCAGACACCGAAACTTAGCACTTTTTAAGTTTTCTGCACTTAAACGTTTAGTAGCACAGCGGAAGCAATAAAAACAGAGTATGTAGAATTTGAAACCTAAGCTAAGAACAACCACCAAACGCTAACAAAGAGGATTTACAAGTTTCGGGAATAATTTGCCCCTACTCCTTGACGTGCCCGTAAGGTGGGCGATCCCTTGATCGTCGGCAGATCAAGCCTCGGAAAATCCGGATAGAATGCAACCTCCTTCTCGGTGGAGTAACCTCTCCACGGCGTTTCAAGATGATGAAGTATAAAGTACAGGAAACACAAGAAGGATCTTACTTAGCACTTAGAACCACAAGAACATAAGAAAACTTCTCCCGAGCTCCAGCCAGCGCAGATCTCACGCAAGAACTCCCTTCTTCGTGTTTTCTCGCTGATGGACTCAAGCTCCTTGTTTCTTCTTCCAAGTGCCCAAGTAACTGATGGTTGCTCAAGAACCACAGTAGAGTAATCGCAAGTGTAGAGCAAAGCTTTCGATGATGGAGAACTGATAGCGCAGCCAGAACTCTAGCAAGAAGTCTGTTCAGCAAAAACTACTCAGCTCTTTTCCGTTACACAGCTTAAGTCTCTCCACTGATCGCCAGGTCATCTCACTGCAGCCTCCAGCTACTCACCTACAACCACCAGCCTACTACTGAGCTCTCCTGGACTCCCTGAGCTTCCCCCAGTCAGCAGCTCCAGCAGCGCCAGCAACCGTTGCAACCTGAGATGGCAAATGGACAAACCTGCTCCAAGGAAAGACCTCCATTGACTCTCCTTGAGTGTTTGAGTCCATCCCTGTCACCTGCACACTTAATCAGAGCATTAGCACAGCAAATTAGCAGTGAATCAAGTATCAGAGATTAAGCGTAGAGAAATCAGATGTGTTCAGACGCGATCAGAGCGTTTGACAGTGCATTTTGAATTAAAGTGATCGGTCACCGGACCGATCCAGGGCTCGTGGATCGGTCACCAGACCGATCCACCGCTTTGCTGGGACTCCCAGCTTTCGCGACCACACGAGCCTGATCGGTCACCAGACCGATCAGGCTGTGACCTGATCGGTCACCAGACCGATCAGGAAGCTCCCTGACCGATCAGGCTCCGGCCTGATCGGTTATAAGACGGAGTCCCGACACTTAATCGTTCACCCGAACGGTCTGAACAGTATTCCAGATCGGTCACCAGACCGATCAGGAGCATATCAGTAAGGTTCCCAAAACCTACTGGATGCTCCCTGATCGGTCACCGGACCGATCAGGAGCACAGCAGCAGGGGAACTCAACTCACTGTGTGCTCCCTGATCGGTCACCAAATCGATCAGGAGACGAGCAGTGAGTGAACTGCACACTCCCTGATCGGTCACCAGACCGATCAGGAGCCGAGCAGTAGGTTCCATCCTCACTGTATGCTTCATGATCGGTCACCAGACCGATCAGTCATCGCTGGATCGGTCACCAGACCGATCCACGAGGGAACACCGTGCCAACTTCCCTGATCGGTCACCAGACCGATCCAGGCAAGGTCAAATCTCCTCTAAGTCACGAGAACAAGCATCCGACCCATCTCTGACTTGTGCCATGTCCAGCTTCACTCACTGCGACTTCAACCTAGCCCTCCAAGCTAGGACCTGGCTTCACTCACCAGGGTTTCAGTCACCCGGCTTCACTCACCGGGACCCGGCTTCACTCACCGAGATTTCATCCAACCTAGCCCTCCAGGCTAGGACCTGACCCTCCAAGCTAGGATTTCATCAACCTAGCCCTCCAAGCTAAGACCTGACCCTCCAAGTCAGGATTTTTTTTCACACCTAACCCTCCAGGTTAGGACTTTCCAACACCTAGCCCTCCAAGCTAGGACTTTTTACACTTAACCCTCCAGGTTATGACTTTTCAACACCTAGCCCTCCAAGCTAAGACTTTTTACACCTAACCCTCCAGGTTTGGATTTCCCACAAGGTATGCCTAGTCCACGACCAGAACTTAATCTCAATCATCTTATCATCCTAAACTAAAATCGATGTCAACACCAAAACAACAATCAGGGCCAGACTGCATCAACAGTATTATCTAATACATTGTGGTGTTTGACATTTATATATTATCTTTGTCTGTGGTGTATCTTTGCTACAACAACCACAATCTTGAAATCGCCACGTATCTCCATCTCGTGATTTATCCTCGTTGATCAATGGGGACTCTCGTTGAAGACTGTGGGGCAGAGCCGGTCAGCCAAGCAAATTAGTCAGACACAAATCTGGATATCCCTTGTAAATTAAAAAAAATATACAACAGCTACAACCTTGTCAACCATACTAGTTGCTGGTCCATCAGTACTAAGTGAATTCGTGATTTATTATCATGAAAGATTGACAGATTAAATAATATTGTTGCTTCATCTTTCTTTCCTCGAGTACTCACATTTGCTAATAAATCTACAAACGATTTGATAGCACTTGAGATGTTTGAACCTCGGGTCATTCCAGATTTTCCCTTGCATGTTTGATGCATTCCCGTGTATTTGGAGACGGTAAACAGCAATACCTCAAGGATTATGACTTCTGACACTTGCACTCGTACATCTATTTCTACCACTGCATTGGAGCTGGTTCTTCGCAACGGTAGTCTTTCCCTCTGCGTTACTGGTGTTTGTCTTGATCAGTCGGACATTCGACGTATATAAGTTGTACACGTACACGAATTCACTTAGTTCGATACAAATTCAGACCTTGAATTTGTATCCCCTGCGCATCCACGCGTGAGAGAGAGTCTCTCCGACCCCTAGCATTTGTTCACAACTAGCATACTTATGAAACAATATAAACCAACATTTATGTCGAATTTTAGGATTAGAGAAATTACGCAGCGGAATAAAACACTCAAACGCAAACACGGGTAGATTTACTTGATTCGGAGCCTAAGTCGACTCCTACTCCAAGGCCCACGGTCGTTGACCGTTTTCTGCGAGCAATTCTATAAGTTCGCAAAAAGGTTTACAAATCAATATTACAATTGCAGTATCGTAAACACAAAAAGGAAATTGCTCTTTGTTACCGACGTCCGATGTAGATTGACTTTTCGGAGCGGAGGGACGTCGTAGACTCGAGTTGGGAAGTATCCGGAGCAGAGCGTGTGAGCAGAAGAGCGTAGAAGCGTTGAATTGAAGTGTTGTTCTGAAGCCTTGGTTCGAGGGTCCTTTTATAGCACCTGGGGGCGCCCGGGACGTCGGGGGCGCCCGGGACGTCGGGGGCGCCCCCCCCCACGTGTCGGTCGATCCACTTCCTTCTCGGTCAGCTCTGATCCCTTAAAACTCGGGATCAAGCTTTGACCAGGGCGCCCTGAACGCTGGGGGCGCCCGGATAGACCGGGTCAGAATGTTATCCTCTTGGCTTCGCTGGATCTGCTTCGACTGCTTGACCTGGGGGCGCCCGGAGCGCTGGGGCGCCCGGGAGCACGGGGGCGCCCCGAACATGAACTGTCGAAGCCTTCTTTTGCATTACGTGTTTTGTCTTCACCTTGGGGGCGCCCGGGACACTCCGGGCGCCCTGGTCAGCTGTTGCCTCATTCCTTTGAGGCTCTCTGAGCTGCAGACACTCGTTCCTTCGGTCATGCATCCAAGGTTAGTCCAAAACACCATAAAACAACAAGATGTTAGTTTATACAGCCTTAGCTGTCTTGGTTCTAACTTTGGGCCTCCAAAATGGAGCCCTAGGTCGAACCGACACCTACTGTTCCCTCGACGGGGAGCGCGTCCTCACCTACTCCTCTCGGGAGAATGTACCTGATGCCAACCGCTCCTCTGGTTGGACTTTTGCCTAGCAGTCCTTCGCCAGGTCTTGGATACCGAGCTGTCCTTCGCCCGGTGCCTAGCATTCCTTCGCTAGGGCTTCAGACCCAAGCTGTCCTTCGCCTGGTGCCTAGCAGTCCTTCGCTAGGGCTTTTTACCCTGACATTCCTTCGCCAGTGCCTAGCAGTCCTTCGCTAGGGCTTTTTACCCTGCACACTAGAGTAACATGTTAGATAACATGTAAGACTTAACTTTTGAGCCCTGTTGCCATTATCAAAACTCAGGTTCGACTTCGATGCTTTCTGCACCAACAGATTTTGTTGAATGGACTACTTTTTCTTGTCTGGAAGGTCATTTTGAATGGTTAGTCATGTCGTTTGGTTTAAAAGTAGCATCATAAATTTTTCATAGAAAAATGGACAATATTTTTAGAAACTTAGCCAATTATACTTGTGTCTATATTGATGACATCCTTGTTTTTACCAAAACAAAGGTAGAATACTATGCACATCTACATATGATATTTAACTTATTTGAGACACATGAGTTAATAATCTCTAGAAGTAAAATGAAGCTTGTAGTTAAGTATATCGACTTTTTGAGAGCTGAAATTGGACAAGGAATAATCTCCCTACAACGTCATATTACCTCCAAAATATTAAATTTTTCGATAAAATAGAAGACACAAAAACCCTAAGATCCTTTCTGGGACTTTTCAACTACGCAAGATAATACCTGAAAGATATAGGAAAGATTAGTGGACACTTATACAACAATACCTCAATAATAGGACACAAATATTTTAACCAACACGACCTAGACTTAGTAAGATAGATTAAAGAGATGGTAACAAAAACTTCAGTCTTAAGACTACTCCTAGATACTGACTACTTAATTATTGAATTTGACGGTTGTGAGTATGGAAGGGGAGGAGTTCTTTATAGGAAACCATCTAAATATGATCTAAAGACAACTGAGACTATTTGTCGGTATGCTTCCGGCTAATTTAAAGAAAAAGGTTGTTTAACTTCCCTTGACTATGACATTCTGGCAGTAATATTTTGTTTACATGCTTTCAGACTTTTTATTTGCAGCAAACAAGAAATCACAGTCCAAACATATTGTGAAGCTATAGTCAAGTATATCCAATAGACAAAAGGGCTACGGAAAGGCCTTAGAACAAAAAGATGGTTAAAATTCATAGATACAATTATAAACAAATGATTAACTATTTACTGGAAACATATTAAAGGAAGTAATAATTCCTTAGCAGATACACTTTCTAGACTTTTATATTAACTTCATAAGTATGGTAGGCATCAACATGGACAAACAAAAGAAAGTAAAGACATTTGCCATGAGAATCATGAGGTTTGGCAACCAAGAACTTCAATAGTTCACTCGTTATGAAGAACAATTTCACTTTACAGTAAGAGAAAAGTTTGATCACATCTACACTTGCTTACTTGACAATATCTAGAATATTCCAACTATTCCTAGAAGCTCCAATTATAAGATAGTCATTATCAATGCTCTGGCCAATTACTTTCAAAAAACTATATAAAGGCTCGTAAGAAAGAAATTCTCTTGTTACATGGTATTCTCTGACACACAAGCAAGAGTCTATCATGACTAGGAGGAAGCTACTATTGCTATACAGAAATGTGACAATCCTTCATTCAAAGGATTCTATTCTCTAGAAGATGCCTTCAATGCAGCAAGAACAGTAATTGGACCAAATTTCTTTGTTATTATATTGCTCAAAACTGATGGAAAGACACCTATGTAACTAGAAGAACCAAAAGAACTAAACAAAACATATGCTCAGGCGCACAAAATCATGCCATCTCCAAAGATAGAACCTATTATTCACAGACCAAAATATCTAACTTTGGGACCATTAAGAGCCGGATCAGAAGCCACTTTGGGACCATTAAGAGCCGGATCAGAAGCCACGATAGCACAATGAAATTCGGAAGCAACTTTGTTAGGCCTTCCGAATACTATTCCAGAAGACATTTCTATCTATGTAAGGCATCTGGCAGAAGGATATACTTTTCAAGTTTTTGCTGAATTATGTGAAGCCCTAAAACTTTTGCATCAGAATATACCAAAATAAATGACAATCTAGTATGAAGCAGAATTTGTCCCTAAGCTAAAGTGTCAAAACAGAAACAAAGTTTGCGAAACTTCCAAAAATATGACTACCAGTGTCAACTCATATATTCCTTCCGGAGAGTCAATATCAACATTAATACTTATGAACCTCCAACCATCAAAGAAAGGGAAATTATGCCATTTCTTCTAATGGACTATGGATTACTAGCTAAATTATGAGTATATGACCCTAATTCCATCATAAACATCCCAAAGAAACTTGGACAAATCACTTCTTTAGTTCTTGAAGAGGAAGAAATATATGTTATCTGCACAATTGACAGCTCTCCTCTAGAATTGATAAATTTAAAAATTGAATCTGCCAGGCATTTAATCAGAATAGATGCTGATGACCTTCCTGGAATACAGCCAGAATTTGAAGACTACCCTCTGATTTTGATACTGATTGGGATGCCTTTCCCTCCTTGATGGACCAACTTAAATATTGGCGAGCTTCTCTCCAAGGGTCTAATTGGACTTGGGATAGGCTAGAAGACCCTAATGAATATCTCTTAGTAGGCGAAACATATACTGAAAAGATATATTGGCCTAGGGATATGGGTATAAGATTTTTCCCTTTTCCCTTCACAACACAGCATACACCTTTATTGCAACATTATCAAAAGAAAACATAACGATGGTCCTGCAAAGCAAGAGCCACCTCTGTCCTTTCAGCCTGATCCTATCAAGCAGCATTGGCTAAGAGGCAACTACACCATCAGCAGGTCCAATCCGGCCATCCAGGCCCAAGTAGCCAGCTAAGCCAGCCAACCGAGCAAGCTCAATTTCATGAAGCCCAAGGAACCAGTACACCATGCCTGGATATGGATTCCATAGGAGAACAAAACCTCTAGAACATGATGAAACCCTGAGGGACCCACCACTTCCTATCTCATTCCACTTTCCAGATCCTTCTCACGATTCGTTCTTATCCTCCACAGCTGTCCCATTCCCCTTTCCAGCTCCTTTCCATGACTTGTTCTTATCACTCCCATCATATGGGAGGGATAGATTTCATCTACATCACTCACATTCCTCCGCATAATTTATTATATACCTAGTGACCACCTTCATAGTTCACCCTGTTACAGGTGACATTTGACGATACCAAAACTCCTCATGTAGAGAACCGTAGTACTTCAGGTCTAAGGACTATTCATACTAATAGTCACATGAGAAAGTTTGACACTCATATGACAATCTATGATATTTTCTCATGGCGGGTCAATTCAGTACACATTCTCTAATGTATACTCATGTGTCAACTTGATATCACATATCCATGACTTGTGAGATCAAGTCATCAATTGACTTACATGCTAGTCTTCATGCATTAATATTGTCCCTGAATATTAATGCTTGACTAAAAATAATTTAATATAGTGTTCTCTACATCATCTCACTATCGATTCAATCAATCGATACAATGTAGATAATAACCTACTACCCAAGAACATTATTATACTTAGTTATTTGACACAAATATAAAGTATGTATAATAACCAAACTTTGTCTTTAATAATAATAGAATATGATACAAAAGTCCCTAGTCAATTATCACATAATTGATTCTAGGACTCTTACTAACACCTATATCTCCACAACTATGTTTTTTCAGAAGCTTAAAGTTATTTAAGTCTTCTTTGTTGAATTAAGCGTTGGATTGCTATCCATCTCGCATCCTTTGACATGTGAGACCGGCTTCCTTTCCTGCTAGCACTGCTCTGGTGGCTCACTTCCCTGATGCTAGGGCTGTTACTATAATCACCAATCCTGCTTTTTGAACTGTGATAACACACACCCTCATCTCTTGATCTAGAAAATTCACTTGAATTTACACTTATTGCCCTGATGCTTCTGTGGATATTGGGGCTTGAAAGTATTTTGCTTTCTGCACTAACTGCAGCAGGTGCAGGAGTGACAGGTTCCTTATGATAACATGATTTTGTCATAGGCATACTACATGCAGTTGGGAGTTGTTCCTTAAGAAGACAAGATTTGATTATAGGAAGAGTACATGAAGGCATGGCAGGCTCCTTAGATTGAGATTGTTTAGAAATGGAAAGAATTCTACCAATCCTGTTGACTTCGGCATGTGTAGTGGAAACAGTGGCAGCTGATGATGCCTTGAATTTTCCCTTCTTTTTGAGATTATTGTTCCTATGCACTGGTTTGTTTAAATGTGAGTTTACTTTAGTGTCGCTTGTAGCAGCAACTGCCTTTGAGCTAGATATGTCCTTTTTCATCTTAACTGTAGCTGAATGACTTTCACATGATTCTTCAAGTGTGGGTTTAATGACGTCTTGGATCCTGATCTTAGTTAACTTCGGTGTAGGAACAGCAGAGAGAGATGAAACAGAATTCTCGTTAGACATTTCTGCATTTTTCTCTTGACCAAATTCAGTTGTTTTTGAGAAATCTGCTGAAGCTTTCACAGGCATGATGGATATTTCAACTAAACTTCTCTTTTCTTCACTCAAGTTACTTGGTGGAATTATCACAGATGCACAATGCCTCTTAATTGTACCTGCATCAGGAGTCCAAGAGAAGCTAATTGGTTTTGACAATCTCTTCGTAGCAGCCATTTCTGATGCCTGTGTGATGGATAACTTTCTCAAAGCTTGTTTTAAGGTGATAGATTCTGATATTCCTATTCCAGATGCCCTAGATACTCCTACTTTGACTGGCTTCTTGGTGTCATTCTTCCGCACGGAATCGACCCCTGGTTGACTAGAAGGCCCAAGAACCCTGGATGAAGTCCTGAGATAAATTGCCCTCAAAAGTCGATCAAGGTTGTCTTCCAGATCCTGGCACTTACCATCTTGCACGTTTGAATTTAGTTTGATACGTAATGCCTTAGATTCACCAAAGTAGTTTTCCAAATTTAGAGCTTCATTGGATTCGACAATCTCAGAAGTACCACTTGTTGAACCCATTTGCTAGGCACTTCCTCAATGGGACTGGATATATAAAAAAAAACTAGCCTATCTGTCAAAGAGCCATACAATGTAAATGCAGCAGAATGAGAATCCAAGGTTGCCTATTGCCTGTATTCATTATTTGAAGTAAAGAAACCGACTGATGCATTCCTACAATCCTGCCGGAAAGAACAAGAAGTTTATTAATGACAGAAGAAAGAGCGTATTTCAATTGCAGTTCACAGAACAAACAAAATGTCATCTGCAGGATGAATTGTCCAAGTTTATGTTTTTTGCGATTACTACATCACAAGGGTGAGAATCCATATCCAAAAAAAAAAAAGATACACAGTAAGGAAATTCCAATAGCCAACCAATAGATTTAGAATCGTTGTTTTCGGACATGTTGAGATGCCAGTATATGAACATGACGCATGTAACAACCAAAGGAACGGAACTAATGCATCCACAAGAACTGATCGTAAAAGAAAAAGAAAGCCTTCAAGTTTTTATCTATACAAAGTCCAACTATAGCTCGGGAAATGACAAGATAAAAATTCAGCAAGGTTAATCCAAATTACTCGAAGAAAGAAGACACAAAGCAGCTGTATTCCTCATTTATTTCGTGAGGTGAAAAACAATCTGTCCCGCTTTATGAAAGAGATCAATCTCAGGAACGCATCGAACAAACAAAAATGGTTGGAAAAAAAACAATATCGATCAACCACTTGCGTTGTCTTCCAATCAAGTAGAAACGAAAGGGATAAAGGAAACGTTTCCGGAATACATCGCTCTGTGAGAAATAGTAAGCTGCATCCCATATCAGTCAGATTGTACGATACAGGAACGAATTAGAAGAATCGAGCGTACCCCAAGGATCCACCACCAATGCCGACATCGACCGGATGGACGAAAGAATCCACTGATCTAGCTCCAGAACCACCCAGAGGAACCCACGATTTCTACCAGCCATGGCGGATCGAAGGTAGTTACTACAGTTAGGGTTTGGGGGCGGACAGAACGAGAAGGAGACAAAGGCAGCGGCAGCAGTGGAATGAATATCACGAGGAAGAACACACCGCTCAGAAGTCTAGAGAAAGAACAAAAAGACAATATATCACGATAATATTTAAACCTCCACATTGTAAAATTTTAAATTTATGGCCATTTTTATTTAAAATATATTTCTACCCCGTACAACATTACAAAAATAATAAGACAAAATAAATTCGGAATGATTTAAACATTCCGAGGCAGGAATACAAAGAATAGTTTTAACTATTGAATTTTAGTTTTGGTAAATTAAAGAATAATTTTTTTAATAAATAGTTAATTTAAGAATGTTATTTTGATATTTTTTATTACGAGTACTTTTGATTTATTTAATGATAGAACAGATTTTATCATATCAAACATTTATATTTCATAATTTATAATCCTCTTCTTTTATGTTTATTCTATTCTTGTATTTGACTAATCAAAATTTTACTCTTATATAAGAGATGCAACATTGTCTGCTCTGAAATAGTCTTTGAGTTATAGAGGGAACCCCAGTAAAATAGGTTGGAGTAGATGAATGTAAATAATATAGATTACAAGTAGATCTAAAATTATTTTTATTAGTTTCAAAATTTTGATTTTATCTATAGAGTTGAATATTTATCTATCTAAATTTTATCGATGATTTATCTATCTAAATTTAATCGAGATGAAGATGCGATATTAAATCGTTTGAAATCAACATTATCTCACTTTTCTCCAAAAATTTTAATTCTATTAAATCATATAAAAGAAAATTTAGATCATATTAAATTTATTATATATAATTTTCTTTATATCAATGGAGAATTTTTCGCGATTTAAATCTGTAATCTTCATAATAATTTTATAATGGCTTCGCCTCTCTTCTATATTAATAGCATAATGCCCTCGGGGCTATGATGCAGCGATAAGGTGGCTAGTCGCTAACTCAGACATTCACGATTCGATCTGACATATTTATAGGAATTTTTCCTCCGAATGGGACGCGAATCCTGGGACGTTGGACTTCTAGACTGCGAGCGCTTTCCAATTTACTCTAACGCCAAATAAAAAACTTCCATGAAACCGAATGGATCATCCAATATTGAAAAAATCTTCTTAATAATTTTTATATTAATAGCATAACGTTAATAACATTAACATTAATTTGCATATGACATTGATGCGGAAACCTTTGAGTTGTCAAATGACTACACTTTTTGTCTTTCTTCCTTCTCTCTTGTCACTTTCTATGTCACTTTCTATGTGGTTGTCCCTCGTCATCAGGACGATGAAAAGAAAGCAAGGAGGTGAGGAATTTAGAAAATAATTAAAAGGGTTTTTTTAATGTAACGAAGAAAAACTTTTTTTTGTATGTGATTATAAAAAGGCACTTTGGGTGTCTCGTCTAGTGTTTTCTTACTAATCTTGCTGCATCATCTCTCAGCTACTTAAAAAAAACGGGTATGACTCGTGGCCCTGAGAAAAACTCCTGTAACACTTTTTTAAGCACTATTGTTATATAAAGGGGAACTTTGTCTTAAATCCCCGATCAGAAATACAAATCACGCTTCAATCCCCGTGGCAGGTAAATTCCATTTCCACTCCCTGACAACGCCTGATCGTTTGACTTAACTCCCTCTCGTATGAATTTACCGAACTACCCTCTCTTTACTTTCAAACGCTCTCCACTCCGTGTGTCTTCGTCCCGGCTTGGAGCTGCGTCGAACGAAATCGATGATCGTCGAAATCACTTCCGGTGAGCGTTGAAGACAAAAACCAGAGAGGCGACAGGCAGAGGAAGACCCGCCTATCACCTTCAACCCAAGAACCACATCTTCGAAGTGTCGTTCATCTTCGACCAAGTGAAGACCCGGCTTTCACCTTCAACCCAAGAATCGTCGACGAACGTCGGGTTTGAAGAAGTAAAAATGTGGTAATCGGTACAACCAGAGGAATACTAACGCGAAGAAGTGTATTCCAAAGGCAGAAACAGATATATCTCAAGTAGAAGGTCGGTTTTGTTTCTCTGCCCTAGATTTTGACCTCTTGGTAATCTTGTTTGTAGAATGAAATTAAGATAATTGTTTACGTATGTTTCTGTAAAATTCTGTCAAAATTCGAAGTTTTATTTCATGGGTGTTGTTGATTTTGTTAGGTTGAATAAAATTAGGGTTTGTGGTGTTCAAATTATAATTTATCTGAATGTATTTCTATTATATCTTCTTAAATTCAAGTAATGAATGAGATATCTGTGTATTTTGTAGTAATTATCAATAAATTGAGTAATGTACCCAATTTAAGTACTTTGATGCGCAGAAGGGAGGATTTGTACTTTAGGGTATGAATGAGTGAATGTGTTTGTGTTTTATCTTCTCTAATTGAATGATTGAATGAGTTATGTGGTGATTATGTAATTATTATCAATAAACTTAATTTATTTTCGGTGAATTTACTTTTTATGCAGATATGAGAAAAAAAGCTCTTACACAGAGCACAAGGGAGACTAAGGTTAAATCTATGGTGAAAGATAAGGGGAAGAGAGTAATGAAAGATGAGGGAAAGACCAAGAGTAGCAAACAATCTTGTTCCCGTTGCTCTCCTGGATATTTCAAAGATGTACTGGGTGAGGTGGTACCAATTATGAGTGATAAGCAAAAAGAGAGGATTAAAAGCACTCCACTTGCTCCATGGCTCGAGATGCCTGAGATGCCTATTAGTAGTACCAGAGTTGATTTAGTTTTAAAGAGATTCCAATTATTGCCTTCTCGTTCTTTCTTTTTTGGTGACAACATTGTAGTTCCATTCACTTCGACTGAGTTTAGCATTGTCCTTGGTTTGGCCCATGTGGGACAACCGGTTGATCTTGATACTAGCATGGAGTCAAATTTTGTTCTTAGGCTATTTGGAGGAATAGTTGGCAACGTAAATAGGATCATGATTCATGATAATTTGCGGTCATTAGCTGGATCTGAGAAGGAATCTGAAGTGGATGATTTTGTTAGGCTGTTTATTTGTCTTCTATTTAACTGTGTTATTTTTCCAGTTAGCAACTATTCCACTCCTCGATTTATTATGTCCTACATTGATAACTTGACGAGGTTCTTTGATTATTCATGGGGAGATGCAGCATATAGATTTTTGTGCCACCAAATTATCTTGCATACCAGTAATGGCAAAGGAAAGGCTGGTTGTAAAATGTATTTAGATGGTTGTACTGTAGGTTTGATGGTGAGTTTTTAATATTTCAAGTGCAATTGTGATATATTTAATATTATTATATTGCTCTCTCTCTATATGTATTCAGGCATGGCTGTATGAAAGAATTCCTTCATTTGGAATTTCACGTTCTTTATGTTGTTTCCCCCGGTTGTTTCGTTGGGAAAGGAGTAAGATATCACTTAAAGATGATGTTGCTGAGAGTTTATTTTGTAGAATTGATTTTAGTAGGGTAAGTTGCTATGTTTTTAGTATGTTTTTTGTAGATATGATTGTAGAAGTGACATTTTATTTATAATTGTGAATAGGTGTTAGATATAGTACCATTTCCTGAGGAGGAGATACTCTTAAGTGGCAAGCAGGTAACTTATTCTTTAAATATAGAAATAATAAAATTATTATGTTAAATAATGATGACAACACATTTTTTGACTACATTACTTATATTTTTCAGGTGCCACTTTGTTTGAGATGTTCTGGAAGTTCTAATACCCAGAGGTTGCTTGAGCCAATTGTTGCTGTTAAGAGCACTGAGCTGGAGGCCAAAAAAGTTAGTGAGGAATTGATTTTAGAAGAGACTAAGATTGTTGAGGTTGAAGTGGGTGGTGAAAATGAACTTGCTGGGTTGGAGAAGTTGAATGTAGAATTGACAACTGCCAACATTGATGACAATGTTGATTTAGTGATAAAAGATGTTATTTCTAATTTGAATAAAGAGCAAGTTTCTGGCAGTGACATTGGTACTTCGAAAGCAGAGAACATCAGCCACTTTTAATCTTCCATTGTGGATACTGTGAGGTGTAGAGCTGATCGTGTGCCGAAAAGAAAGGAGTCTATGTTTGTGACTCCTCCTAGCTCAACACCAAAACGTAAGAGGAAGGGGAAAAAACAGGTAGATGAAGTATAAATCCGAGATTCATTATTTTAAAATTTACTTGTTTTTGCATGTTATTGTATATTGTTACTAACTACGTATAGATTTTAGCTTACATGACTAAGTATGTTTTTATATAGGTAAATTTGATAGTAGATGTTCAGGATTGGCAGAGTCCTCCCAATGCTACATTGGATGTATATAAAAAGAGAACTGATTTTTGTGGACATCAAGAAGCAACTGAAGAAGATAAAAAGTTGTTGACAGACTTTCTTAGTAGGGAACAATTGGAGTAGGTTTATTTTCAATAACTGATATTTTGCTAAACACTTCTTATCAATTTTGTAATGTTATTTTTTACTCCCCGCAGTGTTGTCATATGGCAAGATGAGTTCCTAAGCTTAACTGGAGCTACATTGTGTCCTTTTTTGTTTGGTGACCCTGTTGATAGTCAAATCATAAATGTATATATGAATATTATGAAAAAACACAGTCCAAGTTATGGATTTGAGATTTACTGTATGGACACAAACGTACAGGTTTGTAGCAAATTGAGATAATTGATAGTTGATATTTGATTTTTAATTCTTATTAGATTAAGAAACATGATTATATCTTATTTTCAATGTGTAGAAAGAAGTCTTACAGCACTTGCAGAAATATGACAAATATAGGCAGATACACAAAGCAGATTATAGTGCTTTTCTTGCAAGGTTGACATCCACAACGAGGAGCAAACTACATGAACTAAATGAAGATCTATTTACAAAATGTAGATATATCATTTTCTCAATTAATGATAGATGGCATTGGTATTTATTGGTGTTTAATCCAGCTGAAGGGAAATTCAAATTGTGGAATTCAAGCCCTGATTCATTTGCATTTGGGACTGCTAAAGTTTATGTGAGTTTGACAATATTCTACTCCAATATATCTTAACAGATCACAGTATTAAAGCATTTACTATTTTGCAGGCAAGGTTTTTGGCAGCATGCATTTTGCATCTTCATGCATTTGCAATAGGCAGTGAAGAAGTGGTGAAACAACTTTGTCGTCATCAAGGCGCTACCCTTGATTGTGGTGTATACATCTGCCTGTGGGTGGAGTGCCTATCTTATGACACTGATGACATCTGGAGTTTTCAAAATCATGTAAACATAGACCCTTATCGGGCCCGGGTTTGTTCAAATATATTATCAAATGAGAAAGGATTGTTAAAAAACGTAATGGACTAAGATGTAAAGCAATGTTGGTATTTGACTTATATGTAAACCATCTGAAGATAGACAACCTTATCTGCTTCTTATGCTCAAGCAGATGTATTGGAGTTTCAAATTTTGCCTTTTTGTGTAACTAAATTCAGATGTATTGTAGATGTTTTATGGTACTGTTATGTTAAGGAGATGATTTCTGGTACAGTTATGTTAAGGAGATGATTTCTGGTACAGTTATATGCTTCTTATGATTTCTGGTACAGTTATGTTTAAAATTTGCTTTCTTATGACAGATTGTGGTGTTTCAAATTTGCCCTCTGTTAGTAATGACAGATTCTGGTGTTTCAAATTTGCCTTCTGTTTCAAATTTGCCTTCTGATAGTAATGACAGATTGTGGTGTTTCAAATTTCTGGTATAGAGGTTGGTTTGTACATGATTGTAGCAATACTGATTTTTATTCTGGTGTAATGACAGACTTATGGCTTACTTAAGTAAAGCAATGTATTTTCTTAGTAATGACAGATACATGTTGGTTTTAATTCTGTGGCAATGTTGGTTTTTATTCTGTAAGCACAATTGAGAACTGCCTCCCTCTTTAGTGTGTCCATTGCCACTAATCAAATTTGATAATTTAGTATTGGTTTTTACTCTTGCAAAATAAATTTGAGTATGTGTCTGAGAAAATTGAGTATGCATGTCCACAAATTAGTATTAAGGTACGAGCCTCCATCATTAGTTGTCAACTGCTAAAACCTTCAAAGTATAATTGATTCAGAATCAAGTATATATTCTAGAGAATGAGTTACTATTATAAAAATTCAGATACACAACTTGGGTAGTAAGGTCTGAAATTTGAGTATGTGTCTGAGAAAATTGAGTATGCATGTCCACAAATTGAGTATTAAGGTACGAGCCTCCATCATTAGTTGTCAACTGCTAAGACCTTCCAAGTATAATTGATTCAGAATCAAGTATATATTCTAGAGAATGAGGTACTATTATAAAAATTCAGATACACAACTTGGGCAGTAAAGTCTGAAATTTGAGTATGTGTCTGAGAAAATTGAGTATGCATGTCCACAAATTGAGTATTAAGGTACGAGCCTCCATCATTAGTTGTCAACTGCTAAAACCTTCCAAGTATAATTGATTCAGAATCAAGTATATATTCTAGAGAATGAGGTACTATTATAAAAATTCAGATACACAACTTGGGTATTAAGGTCTGAAATTTGAGTATGTGTCTGAGAAAATTGAGTATGCATGTCCACAAATTGAGTATTAAGGTACGAGCCTCCATCATTAGTTGTCAACTGCTAAAACCTTCCAAGTATAATCGATTCAGAATCAAGTATATATTCTAGAGAATGAGATACTATTATAAAAATTTAGATACACAACTTGGGCAGTAAGGTCTGAAATTTGAGTATGTGTCTGAGAAAATTGAGTATGCATGTCCACAAATTGAATATTAAGGTACGAGCCTCCATCATTAGTTCTCAATGGCTCAGGAAATTGAGTATTCAGGTACGAGACTCCCTCTTTAGTTCTCAATGGCTCAGGAAATCAAGTACAATTTGCTCAGAATCAGGTATATATTCAAGAGAATGAGGTACTATTCTCAAAAAAATCAGGTACACATTCTCTTGTTTCTTGATAATATAATAAGGATCAAGGTTAATGACACCACTGCTCCAATATGTGCCTCCCATGATCGATTAGGGCACATCTTCCAGACTATTAGGTATGAAAAATACACAATAGAGCTCTATGGTTATCATGACCATAGACAACCCAGCATGAGAGTGAATACCTTAGAAGTAGAAGAGAAAAAATGCATGTATATGTCTTTCACATTACCTAATGTCGTGTACACCTACAATCAAAATCATGAAAAGGGGATGGTGAAGGTGAGTTTTCTTATTTATCGACATATTTTCTTGTTTCCATGATAATATGATATGGATTAAGGTTAAATGGTTCCCATGGTTGATTAGGGTCCATCAGCCAGATTATTAGGTACGAAACATCCAAATTCAAGTACGTGCCTGGGCAGATTGAGTATCCTTCCCCAGAAATTGAGTATTCAGGTACGAGACTCCCTCTTTAGTTCTCAATGGCTCAGGAAATCAAGTACAATTCGCTCAGAATCAGGTATATATTCAAGAGAATGAGGTACTATTCTCAAAAAAATCAGGTACACATTCTCTTGTTTCTTGATAATATAATAAGGATCAAGGTTAATGACACCACTGCTCCAATATGTGCCTCCCATGATCGATTAGGGCACATCTTCCAGACTATTAGGTATGAAAAATACACAATAGAGCTCTATGGTTATCATGACCATAGACAACCCAGCATGAGAGTGAATACCTTAGAAGTAGAAGAGAAAAAATGCATGTATATGTCTTTCACATTACCTAATGTCGTGTACACCTACAATCAAAATCATGAAAAGGGGATGGTGAAGGTGAGTTTTCTTATTTATCGACATATTTTCTTGTTTCCATGATAATATGATATGGATTAAGGTTAAATGGTTCCCATGGTTGATTAGGGTCCATCAGCCAGATTATTAGGTACGAAACATCCAAATTCAAGTACGTGCCTGGGCAGATTGAGTATCCTTCCCCAGAAATTGAGTATTCAGGTACGAGACTCCCTCTTTAGTTCTCAATGGCTCAGGAAATCAAGTACAATTCGCTCAGAATCAGGTATATATTCAAGAGAATGAGGTACTATTCTCAAAAAAATCAGGTACACATTCTCTTGTTTCTTGATAGTATAATAAGGATCAAGGTTAATGACACCACTGCTCCAATATGTGCCTCCCATGATCGATTAGGGCACATCTTCCAGACTATTAGGTATGAAAAATACACAATATACCTCTATAGTTATCATGACCATAGACAACTCAGCATGAGAGTGAATACCTTAGAAGTAGAAGAGAAAAAATGCATGTATATGTCTTTCACATTACCTAATGTCGTGTACACCTACAATCAAAATCATGAAAAGGGGATGGTGACGGTGAGTTTTCTTATTTATCGACATATTTTCTTGTTTCTATGATAATATGATATGGATTAAGGTTAAATGGTTCCCATGGTTGATTAGGGTCCATCAGCCAGATTATTAGGTACGAAACATCCAAATTCAAGTACGTGCCTGGGCAGATTGAGTATCCTTCCCCATAAATTGAGTATTCAGGTACGAGACTCCCTCTTTAGTTCTCAATGGCTCAGGAAATCAAGTACAATTCACTCAGAATCAGGTATATATTCAAGAGAATGAGGTACTATTCTCAAAAAAATCAGGTACACATTCTCTTGTTTCTTGATAGTATAATAAGGATCAAGGTTAATGACACCACTACTCCAATATGTGCCTCCCATGATCGATTAGGGCACATCTTCCAGACTATTAGGTATGAAAAATACACAATATACCTCTATGGTTATCATGACAATAGACAACCCAGTATGAGAGTGAATACCTTAGAAGTAGAAGAGAAAAAATGCATGTATATGTCTTTCACATTACCTAATGTCGTGTACACCTACAATCAAAATCATGAAAAGGGGATGGTGAAGGTGAGTTTTCTTATTTATCGATATATTTTCTTGTTTTCATGATAATATGATATGGATTAAGGTTAAATGGTTCCCATGGTTGATTAGGGTCCATCAGTCAGATTATTAGGTACGAAACATCCAAATTCAAGTACGTGCACTACAAGAAAAAAGTTAAACAACAACGCTTTTTCCGCGTTGTCGTTAATGCTTAAAAAGCGATGTTGATGAAGCCGTTGTAGAAAGTATATCTACGACAACGCTTTTTCCGCGTTGTGGTTTGGAGCAAAGACAACGCTTTTTTCGCGTTGTCTATTGGTTTTTAAAAAGCGTTGTTATTGACGCTGTTGTTAAAAGTCGGGTATCAAAGATAACGCGGAAAAAGCGTTGTGGTTTGGCACAAAGACAACGCAAAATCGTGTTGTGTATTGTTACTTAAAAAACGTTATCTTTTTAATAGGCAGTGTTTTTCACAATTTATAATATTCATAATTTATAAACATTTTTATTCACAATTGATAATATTCACAATTTACAATATTCACAATTTACAAGCATTTTTATTCACAATTGATAATATTCACAATTTACACTGATAATAGTTTACAAAATTCACTTATAATACAGTGCATTATTTACAAAAGTGTTTGTATTCCATATTAAATACAAAAAATATCTCAATTCACAAGTTCTATAAAACTTCATCATTCACAAGTTGTTCTTTGGGGCTGCTTGTTAACTCGATCTGCTTTAACACTGCATAAAAATAATAAATTGGGATAAGAGATTATATACACACAAATAAGACTGCTTCCATATGTGACAACTAAAAAGAATATAAAGCATACCTAGATGAACTATTAGAGATTATGATAAACAGAATCAATGTAACACTGACCTTTTGTTAACTGAAAAATATGCAGAGCACAACGCTCAACGGCAAGTCTTACTGGGCCACTCCCATTCTTTAACTGAAAAGATCTATGTCTAATGAACTAGGTTGCAGATTCAGTCATATCCATAAGTACTTGTAGCAAATCCTGGAACTCATTATCTTCCATGTACTGAGAATAAATAAGATTGTACATCAGTGCCTCAATGCAAAATAAAACAAAAGTATACAAAAAATCTCATAAAGCATCTTAAAGAAACTAAAACGAAGCAGAAGCATTTGTAGCAAGTTGTTGTAAGTATTTCTCTAATAGTAGATTCATCTATCATTTCACAGCTAGACCAAATATGGTAATCAACTTCAGACCACTGTCTTTCAATAGACACAAATCCCAAAAATCAATCACATAAAAGATGTTGTACCTGAGACATGATTCCCATGACTTTTGTTGCAGAAACTCGCACCTCATCATCATCAAGTTGCAACATGGCTCTCAGTAAAGTAGCAAGTTACTTAAATAAGATTATAGATTATGTTATGTAAACATGGTACTGTTAGAATGTAGATTGAAACTATTCATACTAAATAGTAGCAATTTCTTAAGGGAACTTAACATCAGTCATATATCATGCAGAATGAAGCAAGTACCAACAAAATTTTGGTCCTTAAGTCATATAACTCTCATAAAGCATAGAAAAATAGTATGTCATGAGATTTGATATTGAATGGCAAACCAAAAATGAAGCAAAATGCTCAGATGTCATCACTGCGTTGAAACCAACTATAGGCACCAAGGAAGCTAACAGTGTTCTGAAAACCACCTACAAAGGCACAGTAATGTTATGTGATAAAAGTGTCACCTCTTTATTAAAAATAAAATATTTGATGTATTAGAACTAAATGACAGCTTAAAGCAAAGTAGCAAACATTTGATGTATTAGAACTAAATGACACAATCAAACAAGGAAAGAAAATGAGTTTCAGAAGGTTCCCTACCAGAAATTTCATGTTCTGATGCCCTGTTCACCAAAGAAGAGAAGATTTTGTCAAGAATGAAACAGTTTGAGAGGCCGGAGCTACAATTATGTGCAAGTTAAATTATTAAGATGCATTCACAAAACCATCGTGGGTCCTAAGGAAGAATCATTGGCATTGGATCAATAGTTTTGACTTGTTAAAAAGAAAATTGATAAAAATTACAGATTAAAAAAACACACTGAATATTTGGTCTCAACATTAGTTCCAAGAACTCAACAAGAAAAACATGGATTTTAAATATTATAAAGGGTCTGATTCTGAATAGCTGACTTTCACAGAGAAAACGAGAAAACAATTATCAATCATGAACCATTTGCAAAGTTCAAAGAGTTAAAAAAAATGAAAAAAAAGGCCAAATCTTCAAGGACTTACTTTTCTTCTGTTTTGTTGTCTCCTTCAGCAACTGTACCACTTGCTGAATTGGAAAAGCAAAGCTTACTCTGGAAATTGACATGAAAAAAATCAACAATTTTAAAAATAACTAACTTAAGAGAACTTCAAACAACAGGGAGAGTATCGTTAATCAAGAAACTGCATTTGGAAAAAAGAAAGAGCCTAAGAGGCTCAGAAGAGTCAGAACACAGGTTACCAAAACTAAAGAAGCATCATATAGTGGACCATTAGACAAGAAACTCCGGTCGATATATGAATTCTGCATGGGCTAAGAAATTTTGAGATAGCATGCATTCAGTGGACTTCTATAACTATTGAACAATAGAACTTACTAATGCATATACATAACGACTGAAAGGCCCATCTATAATGCATATAGAGTCATTGTGTACTGGAGTAACAAGACCCACCTAGGTGAGAGAACCGACTAAGTAACTTTAGACTAAATCACTGGTTCAAAAATCAAAATACAAGCTCAATTAAAAAACACAAGCTCAAGCAAAGATAATAATTCCCTCATTTAGGCCTATAAACCTCTTCCATTGGCTCATAACTCTTTGTGCGAAACTAATTAGGAATGACCAAATTAAGGCTTCCATCCACATCAAAACCCTAACACATACGTTATATTTGTTCATAATTGATGGTGTCCAGGACAAGATGATGCTCTGTCATCACAAAGGCAATGCTTTCCGGACACCTCACAGTACTTATAATTTAATCTTTTTCTGAGAACTAACATGCCCAAAGTGATTAACCCAAGGTTCGAGCACTCAGCCTATGAACTCCATAACTTGCAACTTCCCATATTATTCAACTCTATAATTTAAGGAATCATTATCATGATAGTTTGAAAAGGGATAATAACAATAACATCTATTATTATTAACAACTATGTTGATGGCAACTCAATAGTTAATACCTTAGGAATCGAGGAAAAAGGAACATAGAACTAGCTGTAAAATAAAATAGTTGGCAGTTGACTAAAGAACGTATTACCAATCATTAATAAGAACATAAATTGGAATGCAGGTAATACATACTCATTGTATAGACTTAAATGGATAACCTACTTAGCAAGTGCACCAGTTTATTTTTAACTTCGCTAATAATTGAGGTTGAGTTATATGCTTAGCTTTTCTAACCACTCATTAAAAGAAACCATAAAATAGTAACAAAAATCATGAAAGAAAACTAGAACTAGCCATATTTATCGTAGTAACAATTGCCTATACAGCTCAATTGGATTCTTCAGCAATAGCATGATGCCATTGATTATCTTCCAGATTATGTTCCATATACTATAGTTGTATTATTTTTCAGAGAGAATCCACTCAACAGTGGCATAATACCAGAGATTACTAACACATAAAGGCAAGTAAAACAAATGTATTTCAGATTCCATGTACCTTGTGCCCAAAGAAATGGCCAGCTGGATCACATTTGAAGAGCTGGGGGCCCTTCTCCTCATCGATACCCAAGATCATAGCAACTTCAATGAAACAACATAGTACGAGAGACAGAGAGAGACAATTTAAATCAAGAAGAAGGCTCCACCGACTTCCATTCTTCTAGGAATTTCATAATCTTAAAGATATCAAGAAGAATCCAACCTATTCCAAGAGGCCTCATATAGGCATGCTGGGTATATATCTGTGATTTATCTGCTACCCTGGACATTCATGTCAGAGAGAATATTAAGCTACTAAAAGAGAAGAAAAAAGTGTATTCAAAATCCAAAGGTAGCTATCTATAAAATGCTTAATGAACATGCTATTGACCTGCTACACACCAGAAGTTTAAATAGTTGGAGTATGGTCAACATAGCTCAAGTAAGTCACAAGATCAAATTCCGAGGAAGGTCTTTTGAAATCTAAATCCATTAGAAGTCATAATGGACCAGCCATTGCTTAACAAGAAAAGATGATCTTTAGAACAAACTTTGGTTGATCAAATATTAATGTCTTGATAGTAAATTCCACTATGGGGCAAGAATAGAAAGCCAATTTTCCTAATCTTGACGGTTGCATAAAACTAGCGCATTTAGTTCTCCATAGAAATTGATCATTAACCTATGACAGAAAATATTGAAACAACAAATATTGGCATCGTGCAAAAAAGAGAGCTAGCAATCACAATATCCTAACAGCAATATTTCAAAACTGTGTTGATACTAAATTCCACTATGGGGCAAGAATGGAAAGCCAATTTTCCTAATCTTGACGGTTGCATAAAACTAGTGCATTTAGTTCTCCATAGAAATTGAGCATTAACCTATGACAAAAAATATTGAAACAACAAATATTGGCATCGTGCAAAAAATAGAGCTAGCAATCACAATATCCTAACAGCAATATTTCAAAAACTATGTTATAAATTGATACGAGTTTGGAATTGGGTGTCTAGCAGATAACACAAAATGGAAAAATCTAATATAGTCTTTAAGCAAGTTTAATTGGACAAAATTAATGCATTTGTTTACATGCATAAACCAGTAATGTACAATGATTAACACCATACAAGTCTACAAGTAAGGAGAGCATGTTTGCACCATTTGGACAATACATCTACAGGCATCTCATATCCCCATTTGAAACGAAATTCTGCTG
Source organism: Boesenbergia rotunda (assembly GCA_024364735.1). NCBI lineage: Eukaryota > Viridiplantae > Streptophyta > Magnoliopsida > Zingiberales > Zingiberaceae > Boesenbergia > Boesenbergia rotunda. The sequence goes on along the minus strand of JAGFNQ010009936.1, from coordinate 67,884 downwards.
CTTCATTCCTCGCTTGTTGGACCAAGGATCTTGCATCAGCTACAAAAGTAGTAAAAAACTAAAAGTTAATCATACTGAATATATATCATATATGCATTTTAATATTCAGCACAAAAAATATGGTTTAATATTTCTTATGACGTTTTGGTATTCTATCACAAATCGAAAGACGCATCTGTCCTAATACACAATATTGCATCCGAGATAATTCTACACAAAATTGTCCAAAAAAACATTTTCCAAAAAATTATGAACAAGGATAGTAGTAATGCATTGCATAGGCAATATGGTTGTTAAATGAATACATCTATGTGTGCTATTGATTTGAGATGAGGCAGCAAACAAAGATGTTCCATGAGGTTAAGCTCGCATTATTTTAAAAATATCAACTACCTTACCATCCACTGTGATTGAGAGCATCGACAAGTCAAACTGTTAAGGCCATAATTCTAGGAGGATTGCAAATGAACAACCTGCCATCCCCGTGGTTAAGAGTCCACGGTACTTTGTAATGGGAAAGATATGTGTGACACTAGTCTGGTCCAAGAGCTTGTCCTGCATCAATATTTCCACCAGAAATACTAGGTTACACACTCAACATGAAAAGCATTTCACACCCCCAAAGAAAAATAAAATAAAATAGAAAAATGAAAAGCTAGGCGCGTATTAGAATGATATTGAAGTAGCATGGAGAAGTTATACTCACAGGAACCTTCTTCTGGGTGACAACGCACACCGAATCCTTTCCACGTACTCCAATTGACGTGATCCCGGACGCCTTGACGGCCTTAAACGCATATTCTGCCCGAATCGAAGAAAACGCAACTTACAGCTAAAATCAAACCTAGATCGGACGTTTCCTTGGAGACATCAATGCCTCAAGCATGATCCACACTGGGGATACCTAGAGATCAAATCATTCACTGAGTGGGAATCAAGGAGCCTAAGGCTTACCGACTTGGTAGAGACGGCCTTCGGGGGAGAAGATAGTAATGTGGCGATCGTATCCGGCACCAGTTCCGCGACTCATGGCGTTCTCTCGATCTCGTATCGATTCCTAGTGTTCCACTGCGAGCGCGTTGGAGATGGGATTAGAACGTCGGCGAGTCAGAAGCTTGAAATCTGACCGCCACATAGTTAGAACGTCGGCGACTACGAGAGAGAGAGATGGAGAGGATAGTGGCGAGCGTCGTGATGCTGCCGCTGGGGTTCAGTTTCCACTCGACGGACGAAGAGCTCGTGGAGGATACTTCTTGGTGGTGAGCTAGGAGAAGATGTATGTTCACCAGATCGTACACAATGTCGATTTCGTGGAGAGGAGAGGACGAGGGAGGTGGCAATGAGGGAGGTGGAGGGAGGTGGAGGGAGATATTTCGCGGAGAAAAGAAGCGCGAAGAGATTTTTCGCGAGCCGCCGAGGGTTGGCAATGAGCGAGGTGGAGGGAGGGGATGTGTTTTTTATTTTAGCGGGAAATACGACAATGCTTTTAAAAAACGCTTTTGTAACAGCGTTGTCTTTCATCCGAAACCACAACACTAAGCACATCGCATCATTATAAAACGTTGTCGTTATTAAAAAGTAAAACACATAGACAACGCTTTTCACTAAAAACGTTGTAAAATAAAAAAAGACAACGTTTTTTTTAAAAACATTGTCGATTGGGCGTTGTTGATTGCAAAAATTCTTGTAGTGGTGCCTGGGCAGATTGAGTATCCTTCCCCAGAAATTGAGTATTCAGGTACGAGACTCCCTCTTTAGTTCTCAATGGCTCAGGAAATCATGTACAATTCGCTCAGAATCAGGTATATATTCAAGAGAATGAGGTACTATTCTCAAAAAAATCAGGTACACATTCCCTTGTTTCTTGATAATATAATAAGGATCAAGGTTAATGACACCACTGCTCCAATATGTGCCTCCCATGATCGATTAGGGCACATCTTCCAGACTATTAGGTATGAAAAATACACAATAGACCTCTATGGTTATCATGACCATAGACAACCCAGCATGAGAGTGAATACCTTAGATTATCAGGTACAAAATATCCAAAATCAAGTATGTGTTTGAACAAATTTAGTATACTTGACCAAAATTTGAGTATTCAGGTTCGAGACTCCCTCTTTAGTTCTCAATGGCTCAAAAATTCAAGTACAATTGTCTCAGAATCAGGTATATATTTTAGATAATTATGTACTAAATATCCAAATTCAAGTATGTGTCTGAGAAAAATTGAGTATACTTGGCTCAGACTCAAGTATACTCAATTGGGACGCAAGTTATATTGATTAGGGTACATATCCAATTGACTCAGTTTCTACTATATATTTCCACGAATGAGCTATTTGAACTTACAGGTACATTGGGACGAAAGTTATGTATTAATTAGTATGAGCATGATACAAAGTCAGAAACTATAAGCACACTTTACGGACATTTGTCCACTTGTTATTGGGGATATTTTGGCACTAACACATGATACAAAGTCAGAAACTATAAATACAACCATAAGTTTCCACTCCACAACATCAACTTCAGACAAACCAATTCTTGTACAAAACAGAACCATCAAACATAACATATACCTTATTTATCCAAATTTGTACTCAAGTTTCTAGCAAATTTTGTCTATGAAACTCACAAATTCAACCAAAGAAAAATGAAGATATTGCAAAGTTACCTAACCAAGTTCATAAACATAATCATAACTGACACATGGTACAAAGTCACATAAACTATAACCATAAGTTTCCACTCCACAACTATAGTATATACTATAACAACTACACTCAACTTCAGACAGAACAATTCTTGTACAAAACAAAACAATCACAAATTTTTACTCAAGTTTCTAGCAGAATTAGTCCATCAAACTCACAATTTCAACCAAACTACATACAACATATTGCAAAGTACCTAACAAAGTTCATAAACATACTAATAACTGATACATGATACAAAGTCACAAATACCATACATACAGCCATCAGTTTCGACCACACAACCATAGTGCACAATAATAACTGACACATGATACAAAGTTCATAAACATATTGCACCATTTTTTTCTGCCTCTAAAAACACCAATGCAGGCACCATTCAACCAGAACTAATACGTAAATCACCAATGCTTCCACTGATACATGTCTGCTTTCTCGAACGCAATACCCTGCTTGATTCCCCTTCTAGCAATCTCTTTTTCCTGCAGAAGTGTATATCAAAAAGTATCAGACTACCCATACAAATTATAGAGTATGATTACAAAAATAAAACCAAGTGTTTACAAAGAAATCAAGCATACATAATTTTGAGCATAACAGCTAGTTTATAGCTTCTTTGCAGCTTCGCCTGTTAGTCCTCCTACGACCAGGCTGACTGCGAACATCTGGAGCATTGATTATATTTCCTTCATCAAGATTTGACTCATTATTGTCAACAGTTGGGATTGGATTAATAATTCCTTTGTATGCTTGGCGATACATTCCAATCTTGAAATACTGATCACAGAATTCATACAACGACAACGACTTTGACTCAATAGCAGCACAAGCATGCTTGCATGGAAGCTTAATGATCTGCCAAGCTCTGCACGAACAACTCTTATCAATTAAATCAATAGCAAAGGATTTTTCCCCATCAACTACCTCAAACCTCCAATTACATGACCGATGCACTCTCAACTTTCGGGATTCAAGATAAACACTAGCAATAACTTTCTCCTTTTTGGGACTTAATTCCTTAACCATCGCCATTGTTGATTCACGTCGCCGATGCATTATGTCCATGATTTGTATGCGTATGTGATCCACCATAGCCACAATAGGGAGATAACGAGCTGGTTTAACCCAATTATTCCAACACTCGGCCATGTTATTATTCATAACACCCCATCTATCTCTAAGAAATAAAGCATTTGCCTAACTTTGTGGCTGGAAATGTACAATAAATCCTATGGCAAGTGGCATGGAGTCTATGATATTTTTTATATGCTGTTCATGCTCCTGCAAAGATGGAGCATATGCAGCTTTCTTGAATACCGAAGACCAGTGTTTTTTGTTATGTTTTGGATAACTTCGCATTACCTATATTGACAAAAAAAACTTTTTTATTCATAACATGTATTAAAATTAAATTCAAATTCAAATTCAAAACAAAAGTAGGGTTTTAATTACCTGCTTCACAAAATTATCCACTAAATGTCTCAAACAATACGCATGGTGACTACCCACAAATAGTTGCTCAACTGCCTTCATAATCTCAGAGTGTCTATCGGAGAAAAATGTGAACTTATTGAATGGAATACTTTGATATGAAAGTAGCACACTTCTCAAAAGATAATAAAACCATTCCCAATTATCATCATTCTCTGCATCCACTACCGAATAAGCAATTGTGAAAAGATCATCATTGGCATCCTTCGACACAGCAACTAGGATACTACCTTTATACTTATTCTTTATATGAGTCCCATCCAAAAAAATCAACGGCCTACAACCAGTAACAAAACCAACTGCACATGCATGAAAACAAATGAATAGCCGTTTAAATTTATTAGTTACAGGATCAACCTCGCACTCAGTAATACTGCCAGGATTTGTTTCTCGAATAGCATGACAATACCATCTTAACCTATCGTAGCATCTCGTCTCTGTACCATGAATATCATGCATCGCTAATTCCTTGCCTTTCCATACTTTGCGATAGTCTAACTCTACCCCATAATCTCTTTGCAAGTCTTTTTGAATTGTACAAGGGCGATAAGAGGGCTCTTCTCTCAATTTTTCTTTCACCACATTAGCAATCCAAGTTGCATCAGCTTTAGGATGTCCTCTAGTACGTAGATTATTCTCGCCACATGTATGCTGCAGGTTACATTTTCGGATCCCAAATATACCATCTGTTTTATATTTTGAAGCATAAATTCTCCATCCACAACTCCTTTCACTACAAATAGCAATAACCTTCTCGCTGTCATTTTTTCTATATAAAAATGATCGTCTAGTAGCAACAGCATAGTTTTTAACACATCTTCTAAAATCAGCAGCATCCGTGAATGTTTGCCCTTCACCATGAATGCAATTAATCCAAGCATCTATAGTATTCGGCAACAAGGTGTGTTCAATCTCCTCATCACTCCTAGATTGTGTCTGTTCCTCCTCAACCCTTACTAGTTTGATACGAAATTATTAAGATGAACCATACACAAATAAGTATAAAATAAGGGCATACCATACATACATAATGAAAGCTATTGAATTTAAATAAGATTAGTAGTGTCAAATAAACAATATCATATGCACTTATGCTAGAAGTAACATAACATATTATAAAAACAAAAATATGAAATGCTTACCTCTCCAAATTTAGGTTGCCAATGTATGCATTTCTAGTCTCTACCCTCAAATCGATCATACTGAGCTTCAAACACATATGAAGATGTATCATATTCAGGACATCATCATCGTCATTCAAAGTCACGTACATCTTATGCTGTGGCGCTATGTATTGCAGAATCATAGATTCAGGAGTAATCTCCGCACATTTTTTGCCAAGACTCACAAATATATCCAGCAAACTACAACCACTGAAAATTGAAATCACAAACAACTCATTCTTGCACTTACAACTATCCAAAAATGCAAGGTTGCAAGGCCCAATACCAGATTCCATTTTTCGACCTAATCCACAAAAATATAACATTTTAATCAAATATAAACTGAAGATCAATATTCATATAAACTGAAGATTAATGTAACACAATATTTTTTCTCCATCAACCAAATATTGGCCATCAACTCAAAAATCAATCAAAAACACACGAAAATCCCACAATCAACCAACAACTAAACGCAAATCTCATTGAATACACATAATAAAAAAAAACAAAATGTAAATGTCATGGAATCATTCAATCAAAAAAGATCAAACTCAGACTCACTGATAAAGGTGTGTTCGCCTCTTTAAGTTAGGGCTACAATGCGAGGCGTTACCAGTTTGGGTTGCGGGCGGAAAAATGAGCTGAAAAATTGTGATTCCCTCTTTGAGTTACGGCAAGAAGGCGTGGCGCTACCAGTTGGGGCTTCGATCGGAAAAATGAGCTGCAAAGGTGTGATCGCCTCTTCGATTTTGGCTTCCAATGCCTCAACGTCGGCTTTGTTCGTCAGATTTTAGAGAAGGAACACGAAGGTGAGTTAGGGCAGGCAATGCAGTTGTTGGTTCGAGCGGAAACTTTGAGCTACGTACATATAAGTTTTAATTAAATTCATGGGCAATTAGGTAAATACACATTTTCAAGGGAGTTGCAGTTGGGCATCAGGTTTTGGCAGGGAGTTGAAACTCATTTTCTCTGACCTGGGGACTGAATGCAGATGTTGACCTGCTATGAGGGATTTTAAGCCAATTTCCCGTTATATAAATTGTAAATATTATATATATATATATATATATATATATATATATATATATATATATATATATATATGGAAATATTACGTTGCTTATTTATCCATGAACTTTGTTTTTTTTTTAAATTTAGAAGTTAGGAGCTTGTAAAAATTAAAAAAATAATAACACGGGATAGATATGCAGCATATCATGTATCAAAATTGATATGTAGCGCGTTCGCAACCATGATCCATGCACATGTAAATGATCCAGGTGTCTGGATCAAAATATACAATAAGTTTTTTTAATTCAGTATTAAGCAATAAAATTTTATTTTTAGGATTAGGTTATAGTATATAAGTTTAAAAAATTAAAACTAAAAAAAAATTTACGGAGTATATGGCATTTTAGATATAATATTTAAGATTCAAGATTTAAAAAAATTTTAATTTAAAATTTTAAAAAAAAAATTCAAAAAGTTATGTAGATGGCCAACAGAGGCACTTGGATAACTTTTCAAGTGCCTCAACGGGGCAATCGTAGACGAGTTGGTCGACTGTCGCCTACTTGCAACTCGAGCACGATCCGGCAGGATCCGACAAGATCGTAGCAGCGGTTGGAATCCACCCGTTGTAGGCCCCTGGCGAATTTGCGGCTGGAATTCAACCATAATTGGTCGCGATCTGACCACGATTGCAGTGAGATTTTGATCGAGATTTTGGCCGCGATCCTACCGGGGGTCGGTAGCGATAGGCATGAGTTGGGCATCGAGCGACCGATTGAGCACGACAAGCTGGCGTAGGCTGGCGTTGGAAGAAGAAGATGAGAGAGGGATGAGAAAATGTTCGATTTTTAAAAAGAAAAAAACACATATTGCGCACAGGCACGTGTGTGTGTGTGTATATATATATATATATATATATATATATATATATATATATATATATATATATATATATATATATATATATATATATATATATATATATATATATATATATAGTGTAATACTCTACTGTGGATCATACGGTGCAGACCCATGCAAATCACTGTGCCAGACCGATCAGGGACTTCCCTGATCGGTCTGGCACTCTGGTTCGCAGGGGATGTCCGCACATCACGGTCTGCAGCAGAACATTTGGGTATATATATATATAGTGTAATACTCTACTGTGGATCATACGGTGCGGACCCATGCAAACCACTGTGCCAGACCGATCAGGGACTTCCCTGATCGGTCTGGCACTCTGGTTCGCAGGGGATGTCCGCACATCACGGTCTGCAGCAGAACATTTGGGTATATATATATATATATATATATATATATATATATATATATATAGTTTTGATATGCTGCGAACCACTTTCTGCGGACTGCGTACGTGGCACCTGCCTGATCGGTCTGCGTACCTGGCCTAACCTGACCGATCAGGCACTCTGCCTGATCGGTCAGGGATGTCCCTGAACGATCAGGCAGGTGCCTGATCGGTCAGGCTAGGCCCTGATCGATCAGCCGTTACCCAATGTCGATGGGGTCACTGCTACCCATAGGGTTCATCACGTCGACAGGTTCACCGCATCCCCCTGGGATATTGTTTTGTTCGGGGGCGACTGCCGCCGGTGGACTCGCCGACGAGTTGGGACACGGGAGCGCCCGCTCATCCGTGATCGATCAGGGAACTCCCTGATCGGTCTGGCGCCGTGGTCCACACGGGGTCCGCACTGCACGGTCCGCATATATATATATATATATATATATATATATATATATATATAGAGAGAGAGAGAGAGAGAGGAATGATATGGTGCACAACTTATGGTCCACAATCATGAGCACTTGCATAGGTGGCAACTTGCATATCACCGATCAAAAATGCATGATAGAGATGAATGATCAAGATTTCGCCACCTATGCAGGTGCTCATGATTGTGCACCATATCATCTCTCTCTATATATATATGGGGTAAGATTTTAAAATTTAAAAATTAAATTATAATAAATTTAAAACCAATATCGATCGTCCCCTTAAGCACAGATGTTGTCACACGCGAAGGGAATACAACGCATCAGTTCCGTGTCAATAGAAAACAAAGTGATAATTCTACCATAAACTTTTAAAAATCACTACATTAGAAATAACAACAATATTTATACTACAATTGTCATTGCAAAAAATAAACCTACATTGTTATTGTAAAATGATGGAATTAGAGATATAACCCATTAATATTTATGCTACAATTGTGTGGGTCTATTATTCCATGGGAAAGTTATGTGGTTGGAAATTGTTCTGACTGGATGTTGACGTGGACGTCTCGATCAAGATTGGTAGTTATTTTGTAAATAAGAAACACATGTCATTGAGGTCCCTCCTATGTTTAAATCATACAAAATATAATAATAATAATAATAATAATAATAATAATAAATAAATAAAAAATATTAAACATCAGGGTTAGATATTCATATATCAGCATTGAGTGTAATATTCATAGAGGATCATCATCTAAAATTTTAATCCCAAGTCTCTTTGGACCCTAGCGATTCTAGGCTGTCATGTAGGGGGCATACCCAATTATAATTTGAGCTACCAAAAAATAGAGAACTCGATGTTAGATAATTTTTATGGCTTTATTTGTAATTTATATATATGGATACGTATATGAACTAACATAGGTTTATTAATTTTTAAATTATTAAATATGGTCAAATGTATAGAATCTTCGGCAATTTACCAAAGGGCATACTTAAAAATCAAAAATTACCAAAAGGTGTACCATGGTTTCTATTTTACCAAAGGGCGCAGGCCTTTATATGAATTTTCTCTTATACCCCTCCTTTTAACTACTGTCTTTCTCTGTCTCTCTCTCAGTAACAATTTCGAGACATCTGCACATGCTTTTTCAGACTTTTATTTTAAAATAATATATTATGAAATCGGCGCTAAAATCGTAAGGTAAAAATTAAAAAACTATTTTAGTTAAAAATAGCTAATCCAACGTGATTTAAAAATATAAATAAATAATTTTTATATTTGATTAATAAAAATTAATATATTAAATAATATTTAATAAATATATTAATATATAAAAAAATTCAAAAAAACGTCTGCAGAAATAAAAAAAAGTGTAAAATTTTTTTAAAAAAACGTCTGCAGAAATAAAAAAAAACGTGGGCCTGAAATCAATAGATTTTAGGCCCACGTTGGGCCTGAAATATTTTATTTCAGGCCCACGTTGAGCCTGAAATAAAAATATTTCACGCCCAGTGTAGGCCTGAAATAAAAATATTTCAGGCCAAGCGTGTGCCTGAAATTTTTTATTTCAAGCCCACGTTGGGCCTGAAATCTTTTGATTCAGGCCCGACGTGGACTCAAATTTTTTTCTATTTTAAAGATATATTAATATATAAAAAAACCTATCAAAGCACTTAATTTCAGATTAAAACGCAGAGTCTGAAGTCACGCTAGGAGGGCCTGAACATAGATGTGATGTCCATTAGTGGGTTTTGGTCAAAACCCACTCATATTTCTAAACTACTCCTATTTGATTGGTGATATCTAATATATAGATGTTTGGACACCTAAAACATCATGTCCTATCTCTACCCTCTCTATTCATATGGAGTTTTCAGAAATCCAGATATGGGAGATCCATCAGTGGGGTTTGGTCAAAACCCACTGATATTTCTAAACTACTCCTATTTGATTTGTGATATCTAATATATAGATGTTTGGACACCTAAAACATCATCTCCTACCTCTAACCTGTCTATTCATATGGAGTTTTCAGAAATCCAGATATAGGAGGTCCATCAGTGAGTTTTGGTCAAAACTCACTGATATTTCTAAACTACTCCTATTTCATTGGTGATATCTAATATATAGATGTTTGGACACCTAAAACATCATCTCCTACCTCTACTCTCTATTAGATAGGAGATGATGTTTTAAGTATCCAAACATCTATATATTAGATATCACCAATGAAATAGGAGTAGTTTAGAAATATCAGTGAGTTTTGACCAAAATCCACTGATGGACCTCCCATATCTGGATTTCTAAAAACTCCATATGAATAGACAGGTTAGAGGTAGGAGATGATGTTTTAGGTGTCCAAACATCTATATATTAGATATCACCAATCAAATAGGAGTAGTTTAGAAATATCAGTGAGTTTTGACCAAAACCCACTGATGGACCTCCCATATCTAGATTTCTGAAAACTCCATATGAATAAAGAGGGTAGAGGTAGGAGATGATGTTTTAGGTGTCCAAACATCTATATATTAGATATCACAAATCAAATAGGAGTAGTTTAGAAATATCAGTGAGTTTTGACCAAAACCCACTGATGGACATCACATCTATGTTCAGGCCCTCCTAGCGTGACTTCAGACCCTGCGTTTTAATCTGAAATTAAGTGTTTTGATAGGTTTTTTTTATATATTAATATATTTTTAAAATAGAAAAAAAATTTGAGTCCATGTCGGGCCTGAATCAAAAGATTTCAGGCCCATATTTTTTTTGATTTCTGCAGACATTTTTTTTGAAATTTTTTACGCTTTTTTTTATTTCTACAGACGTTTTTTTAAATTTTTTTATATTAATATATTTATTAAATATTATTTAATATATTAATTTCTATTAATCAAATATAAAAATTATTTATTTATATTTTTAAATCATGTTGGATGAGTTATTTTTAACTGAAATATTTTTTTAATTTTTACCTTACGTTTTTAGCGCCGATTTCATAATATATTATTTTAAAATAAAAGTCTGAAAAAGCATGTGCAGACGTCTTGAAATTTGTTACTGAGAGAGAGAAAGAGAAAGAAAGTAGTTAGAAGGAGGAGTATAAGAGGAAGTTCACATAAAGGCCTGTGCCCTTTGATAAAACAGAAACCATGATACACCCTTTGGTAATTTTCGATTTTTAGGTACGCCCTTTGATAAATTACCGTAGAATCTTTAGCATTGTTCTAAAAGTAGGAGAGTGAACAGATGACTATCCGGTGACATGTGCAAATAAAGGTTCTGTCCCTAAAATTGACCACTAATAAGCATTTGAAATAACTCTAAAATAGATGGTTAGAATGATATCAAGAATATCCTGATGATTGTCACTCCGATGCTTAAGTCAGAATTCAGGAGTGTGTATCTCAAAAACTAGACAAATATATAATGTTGTCTCCCTTTTTCCATGATGATCTCCCCTCTTTATCCTTCCCTCTTGACCGCTATCTTTTCTCGGTCCTCATCATCAAAGCCATTATTAAAGCCCTCATTAAAGTCCTCATCATGGCAACCGTTAAAGATTATTATGGCCACACGTTTCAATCATTAAGGTCCTCCTTTAAGACCTCTCTCAACTTTAAAAACCCTTTATCTTATAGCCTCCTCGTATTCCAGCTCTCATCATGAGCATTTATGAACCCCTTATGACTCATCGTGTGGAAATAAGACCACCTGCTGGAAATCGCCTAGGACCAGCATTCTGAAAACCGGATCGGACCGATCGATCGGACCGGTTGAACCGGGAATTGATCGGATTTTCGATCCGAGTTGACTCTGAAAATCGGCTACTCAAGAACCGGATGCGAATCATTTTGAATCGGTCGGGAACCGGTGAATCGGGCAAACCAGAAAAATCGAGCAAACCGACTTGGTTTATTTTATTTTTCATTTTTTGATTTTTTTTCACCCTTCTGCAGTTTTGCTTTCTTACTGAAAAATGAAAATTGAAAAATAAAATGTCAAAAACCTAGTTTGCTTTCACCCAAAGTCTCAAATGAACAAACCTGCTGTTTGCTTGCAAGAGAGCCACCACTGCTAGCCTCTCGCCGCGTCGCCCCGCCTCCACTAGCCTCGCCGCGTCGCCCTGCCTCTGCTAGCCTCGACCCACCTCAACTAGCCTTACCTTGCCTCCAACCTCGTTGCGACGTCGTGCTGGCATACGAAGGCAACAGTATATGACATATTTGGAAGAGTGATTTTGCATGTGCTTTGCTAGTGTCCTTTGTTTAAGTGTTTATTGGTGAACAAATGCTATCGTGATATAGTTTTAACTTCTAATAAGATTCTTCAATTCGTATCCAGATTTCTTGAACCCAATGATTTTAAACTTGAATTTTTCTTTGAAACTACCCCATTTTTCAAGAATACCATGTTGAGTTGCCAACAAAAATATATCACATGCTCGACCTAGTTAATCCAATCTTGAAGAAAGTAGTTGGATATGTTGTTAGTTTCATATATTTATATAAATACATGCTTTGTTATATACCGGTTATATCCTGGTTGGACCCCCGGTTAAACCAGTTGAACCTCTGAAACCTTGCCTCGATTGGTTCAATGTCCGGTCCGATTTTCAGAACCTTACCTAGGACAAGAATTACTCGAGTGGGAGGGTTTACCCTCTCGAGATGAATTCCACTACTAAAGGTTTTCTGAAGCTAAGTTTCCCTGCAAGGATGGAGGCCTGGTCGAGAGCAACCCCGCCCGCTCAGGCGACGACTTTCATGTCTTTGCTAAAATGGCTAGGACGAGTCAGGCCTGATCGAATGGGCCCCGAGCGGACCTGATTTTCTCAATCCTTACCACGTAAGCCTTATCTCTGAGCCACCCCTGAGCCACCTTGAAATTCTCCTGGCCACATGGCAACATCCTGACTTACCCTATCACAAGACCTCCCCTCAAGTCTAATTGAAAGAGGTGCGAGTACGACTGATTGGATTATGTGACTGTAGTAACAACACTACCATGAACATCACGCATGAGAGAGGTTTTGTTAGCACATTAAAGGCAGAGTGGTGATAAATCTTTCTCGAGATTTGAAAGATAATATGTCTTAGTGAGGCGTGCGACAGAGTTAAGGTGCTCTGTCAGGACATTAATGCAGCATGCCCGTGACTTGCGCGACATGTGGCACCACCCTTCCGCGGGAAGCCCAAAACGGTCCGTCTGCATCATTATTATAGCTTTATCATAGTTTCCCAGGAAATGATTTTTCGAGATATAAAGTGGGATTAATATTTGCCTCGCCTTAGCGCCAATCCAATGCTCGACTAGCCCTCGTTTCACGAGCCCTAGATCAAACGGATGTGGTCCGCTAGGCCAAACTATATATAAGACCTTAATTAGAGGCTGCCACATCGTTTCCGTTTGGATCCAATTCTTGCTTGCTTCCTTGAGTTTGCNCTGTCCATGAATTTGTCTAGACTTTCTTAAGAAAGTGCCCAAAATTGCGAGATTTCGAAAATAGGTTTTTCAGAATAATTGTAAGTTTCTGGTACAAAGAAAACTTACATATTTCCAAAGTTGGAAAATTTCTAAAATAGAAAAATTTCCAAAATTGGAAAGTTTCCAAAGATGGGAAAATTTCACAATTATTATAAAAATTTAGAAACTAGAAAATTTCAAACGTTTGCGAAATTTCATGAGGATTTCTAAACTTTGAAATTCCTAATTCTAAAATTTATTATAATTTGAAAGTTTCCATAATTGGAAAAAATTTTCGAAATTGAGATCATGACAAAGTTTTCCACAAAACAATTATATGATTAAGTCGAACACTAACCGGCTCTGATACCACTGTTGGGACCGGGTGCATGTCGACAAGGATACGAGTTCGTAAAATTTAAAATTTTTACGTGCAGCGGAAGAGTTTGCATAAAATAATTTCCTAAATTATTTTAACTTCGTATCTAGCATGCAATCTTATGGTGTGTTGACATAATCATAAAATAAAACTTTGCGGAAAAGTAAACTAATTTACTTTGTACCTTTCGTAACTCGAAGAAAGGGACGAGATCCAACCGTAGCGTCCCTTGGAAGCTCCGCCTCTATTCGCGTCCACGCCGAGTTCTCTTCGGGATGACTTCACAAAGTCACGAGTTTTGTGCCGACGAGAACTACTAGATTCTCGGAAGGCACAACTAGAAGGACAAGAGAAAAATTAGGAAAACTAACCAACGAAGTAACGGAATCGAATTCCGAGAAGAGAGGAGTCGCTATCCGCTTCTTCTTCTTCGTGTTCGGGTTCTCCTTCTCCTTGAAAGCTCACGCCAACTCCCTTGGATGATGGTTGTGTGCGCCGGCCCTAATCCACAAGGATGGGGCGCCGATTAAGATGAGGGAGAAGAAGATGAGGAGAGAAGAGAATAAAAGAGAGAGAGGGAGATCTCTAATTAATCTCTTGATTAATTGATTGATCTAAAGGGCTAGCCTTTGGTTCCTTTATATAGTAGCAACTCTTTGCTAAGTCTCTCTCTAAACGGAATTAGTTATAAGAAATTTATCCTATAAATTTTCTTAACTAATTATTCCGTTTAAACTAAGTCTTTATTATAAACTAATTTATAATAAAACTTATTCTTTTCTCTCTTTAAATTATGGAATAAATTTTTATAAGAAATTTATAAACTTTCTTATTATGATAAAATCAATTCATAATTGATTTTATAAAATTAAAATAAACCAATTCATGGATTATTTTAACTTTCATAAAAAGAATAAATTTCTACAAATTTATTTATATAAATTTTCTTTATACAATTTTATTTATTCATAATTTATAAAATAAACCGCGCTAGATTTATTTTATTAATTAAACCAATTAAATTGGTTTAATCTCCTTTAATGGCCGGCCACCACAAGGAGGGTTAGCACCTCCTTTGGCCGGCCAAACCAACCCGAACCGGTCGCGAATTAAACTCATTTAATTCGCCCAAAAAGCCTTCAAAAGACTTAGCCATTTTTAGCTTCCATTGCGCCTCTGATTAACTCAGATTCGACTCGTTTCTCTTGATCGGAAAATCCAATTTTCAACTCGTTTTAAATCCCTCGGATTACTCGTATTGCGTGTGACTAAATAGGCTTTCGATTTATGTTGGCCGTCTATAATTAACCCATTAATTATAGATCGATCATGAGTGGCACCTAGTAGTACATCATGATCCCCAATTAATCGAAAGATCAACGGTTTGACCCCAGAAGAAATTATTCTGAAACCCTTCAGCAGCTCTAATGAATCGTGCCTCATTCCCTTCACCACCTTATACCCACTTGGTTCAGGACACGGTCTATGGTGTCAGTCCCCACTAGGCTGACTACGTCACACCTAGCCCAAGTAGTGTCTTCCTCGTCCTTTGGATTTCTAATTACTCTCATGTATTTAAGAGACTCGCACTCTTAACATGATATGCTCTGGCCAGAGGCTTTGAGTAACAATCCGACGATAGGCCTGGGTATACATCTCCTCGCAAGGAGTGGTGAATCCTTTGTAGGCTGTTCAAACATCTTCGGGCACTTCGGCTTATACCCAATCATCCTGAGTCCACACCTCCTTGGAGATGCTTGCTTAAGATGTCAAAGTATAAGTCTCCATGACCAAGATGACTTGAACACCGCAAGTCAAAGGAACATCGCACTTAAGCCGCAGTAAGATCTTCATTGACATATCTACATGTAGATTCCCATATGAAGTCTCACAGCTAGTCACTCCAATGAACTAGTTCCCTTAACTAGCATCCATGTTTATCTCCGGACATCCCAATGTCACCAGCCAGTGAGAATCAGCTGATTAGAGAATAACCCATGCTAGTCTCAACAGAATTGATAGTGTCCGTTTTTATCAATTCATCGACTAGGGATAATTTCAATACTTCACAATTGCACATTAGAGATAATCACTAGTTGTGATCTCATCACAAATTCTCTTATGCTGTGAGTTGTGTTGCGGACATTCAGTAGATGAGTTTAAGATCCCAATCAAATACACAAACATGTACACTCAAATAGTGAATTATCATTTATTGAAATAAATGTTTACAATCATAAGGCGATTGCCTTAGGACACTTCTCTCATATCACTAACAAAGCTTACATGCTAGATTTAAAGAAATTCTTATTGGGCTAACAAGTATAGGGGAACAATTATCCAACCGAGACATTGTGATGAAAGCCCTCAATGCCTTCCCAAGAACAACCACTGGGAGCTCAATGGTGGACTCCTACTACATTTCCAAGGATCTAGAGAAAACATCTCTAGAAGAATTCTTCTCAACCATGGAGTTTCATGAGACTCGAGTTGGAGGAACAATCGAAGAGTCATACTACAAGCCAAAGAGTATAGCCCTTGTGGCAAACAAGGGAAAAGGTAAGAAGAAGAAGGTCTCATCATCCGATTCGGAGGAATCGAGTGCTTCCATGGGGAGTGATGCGGAAGCATACATGGTAAGAAAGGTAAGAAAAGCATTTAAACAATTTTCTACTAACAAGTCTCATGGTAGGAAAGAATCAAGGAGCAAACATAAATCAAGAAAGATCATTTGCTACAATTGCCAAGGAGAATGACATATGAGAGATGAGTGTCCTCTCTTGAAAAAGAAGGAGGAAAAGAAGAAAGAAGGAAAGAAGAAATCAAAAGAGAAGGAGAAGAAGGTGCAAAACTTGAAGGCTACATGGGATGATCCATCTTCATCGGAGGAGGAGGAGCATTTTGTTTCCCATTTTGTACTAATGGGAATTGATGACATTGGCTCCACGACATCCGAGTTTGAAGAGGAGAAAAGCTCAAGTGAAGATGAAGGGAGCTCAAGTGAAGGGGGAGGCTCCACCTCGGAATCGGACTTCTTAGTAAGTGAGGTACATAACTTACCCACTTCTATTCTTGTTAAAATTATTTCTAGTACTAGTGATGACTTAGTTGATGCTAAAAAGAAGATTAAGTGCCTAAAAAGGGAAAATTGCATGTTAAAGGATAAATTGGCATCAATGGAAATTAAGAACAATGAGCATACCTCTTCTTCTAACTCAAATGACTCATTTTTAGAAGAAGAAAATAAGGATTTAAGGGAAAAAGTAGATAGTCTTACCCAAGCATTTAGGAAGTTTGAAGTTGGCTCAAAAACATTAGATATGATCATTGGGAGCCAAAGAGCAAGCTTTAGGAAGGAGGGATTAGGGTTTGGGAAGTCTAACAATGGGAAAACATATCATTGCCTAATTGCTAGAGGACAATAAAATACCAAGACCCTAAGTAAGAAATGGATTCCTAAGGAGTATTTGGTTAACCCAATTAGGAAACATTACTATTGGGTACCAAAGTCAGTCCTCAAGGGTTAGAGGATTTGGGATAAGTCAACCATGGTATTAGAATTTCAAAATTTTGAAATTTGGTTGACTTGAGACATTGAGGGGGAGTTTGTAACTCATAGTAGAAATTCATGATGAATTAGACAAAATAAGGCTTACCTTGAAAACATCTCATATTACTTAGTCTATGATTATATTCTTACATATGGGATGTTAGGATGATACATTGGTTCACTTGTGCTTATGGCATGGTGTTGAATTATTAAATGTATCAAAATCATTGAAAATAGACCAACCATGGGGAAGACATGTGTTTAATTAATGGACACCTTGCTCAAAGATCATGGTTGGACATTTTAAATATTAGGAAACCATTTCATGTTTTATTTATGTTGGCATGACATTGAAACATGTATGAGTTCATAATTGGATTGGAAATTTGATACAAAGTTAGTGTTTTCAAGGATTTTGAGACTTTAGTCAAAAGTCTAGCATGTTTGAAATTTTTCATGATTTGATATTTTTCCTTGATAGAGTATGTTATATCAAACATGCCTGTAAGTTTTTACAATTTTTGGAATTTTTTAGAATTTTTTGAGGGTTTCTGAAATTCGGCTCAGAAGCTGAAACTTCAGACTGAGATAGTATCAGTCGACTGGCACGCCTGATATCAGTTTCTGAGATTTTTTTTTTCAGAAATCCAAGTTTCTCTCATTTTATGCCATGGATTTGGGTTGCTTGGGAAATTGGTTTGATGGTGTCAAAGGGGGAGAATGGGTGGTTTAAGTTAGATTTTTAACTTGAATTGGGTGATTTAAGTTAAATTTTTGACACAATCTTAGATTATGAGTAAGAATTGAAAATGGGAGAAGACATGGGTTAAGAGGGAGGTTCCTTTTGCTTTTATTATGTCTTGTTTTTCAATTCCTATTTACTGTTGACTGGTTATTATTTATTCCCTAACTTAAACATATTGCCACACATCAAAAAGGGGGAGATTGTTGAGGCAATCGACCCAAAAATGATCGGGAAGATCATGGTTTTGATGTGTGTGTCAATAAGTTTAAGGTTAGGGAGTTGTGTGTATTTGATATGTGTGATTGAGTTTGCAGGACTTGGAGAATCACACATGGAGAACATATCCGAGGGATGAGAGCCGAGAGAGGAGGACTCCAAGGGCAAGCCGGGAAGTGGACTTCAAGGGCACACATGAAGGGTGGCATGGAGGCAAGCCAAGAGAAGGCTTGTGTGTGCATCCGAGGGATGATAGCCAGAGGAAGATGACTTCAAGGGGCAAGCCAAGGAAGTGCACCTGAAGGCATATGTGAAGGAGAGTGTTCAGAGTGATTGTAAGTGAGTGGAGAGGTTGGGCAGTCGACTGGCCAAAGGGCAGTCGACTGCCAAAAGTCACAGAATACTTTTCACTCCGGACTAGTCGAATGCTCCTGGAGAAGTCGACTGGTCACCCCGAAAAACTAGCCGTTGGCTAGCATTTAAAGTTAGACCAGTCGACTGCCAAATGGGCAGTCGACTGGTGCGGGTCTAGACAGCTTATTGAGTTGTCTTGTTCTCTTATTTAAAGGGGACTTCTTGGCACGAGTTTGGTACTGTTCTCTACTATACCGAAGTGCTGCTAGTGTTCTATTTGATCTACTCTTCCTCTAGCTTTCATCGTGATCTTGTAAAGAGGAAGAAGACAACGTTTGTAAAGGTTTCTCCACCTTTGAAGGAGGGTTTCATAGTGGAGAGTGTGCAACCGCGTGGATCCTTGGATTAGTCGCCCGTTCGGGTGGATTCCAAGTAAAATACTCTTGTTAGCATTGAATCTTTTGTTTTCTATTATATTTTGTATTGTGCTAACCCTATTGTAGAGAAAACCCGAAAAGAGCTATTCACCCTCCCTCTAGCCGAGCCATCGATCCTAACATTATGTTGTTTTGATATGTGTGATTGAGTCTTGCAGAACTTGGTGAGTCACACATGGAGTACACATCTGAGGGACGTGAGCCGAGGGAAGATGACTCCAAGGGCAAGCCGGGTGAAGTGGACTTCAAAGGGCATACGTGAAGGATGACATGAAGGCAAGCCGAGGGCTTGTGTGCGCATCTGAGAAATGATAGCGGTGGAAGAGGACTTCAAGGGGCAATCCAAAGGAGTGGACTTGAAGGCATACGTGAAGGGTGGTCATCGGAATGAGGGAGAGTAAAAATGTAAGCTGGGCAGTCGACTGGCCGGGGATGGATTGTTGGATCGAGAGAACCGATAGAGGGGGGGTGAATATCGGAAAACGTTCGGATTTTAGAATTAGAGAAATTACGCAGCAGAATAAAACAATCGCGAACACAGGTGTTTTTACTTGGTTCGGAGCCTAGGTCGACTCCTACTCCAAGGCCCACGGTCGTTGACCGTTTTCTGCGGGCAATTCTATAAGTGCGCAAAATGGTTTACAAATAGATGTTACAATTGCAGTATAGTAAACATAAAAGTAAAAGATCGCTCTTCGTTACCGACGTCCGGTGTGGAATGTTTCTCGGAGCAGAGGGACGTCGTCAGCACTTGTATCTCGAGTCGGGAGGTTTCTGGAGCAGAGCGCGGGAGCGGAAGAGCGTGATTGCGTTGAATGAAGTGTTGTTCGAAGCCTTGGGGTCGAGTGCCCTTTTATAGGCCCTAGGGGCGCCCAGAACGTCGGGGGCACCCCCCCCCCCAGTGTCGGCCGATCCGACTTTCACTTGGTCAGCTTCTGATCCCTTCAAACTCGGGATCAGATCTTGATCGGGGCGCCCGGGTTGACCGGGTCAGAGCTTATCCCTTGGCTTCACTGGCTTCTGCTTCGATGGCATGCACAAGGGGCGCCCGGACGCTGGGGGGCCCGGAGCAGCGGGGGCGCCCGGGAGCAGCGGGGGCGCCCGGGAGCACGGGGGCGCCCCGCCCATGAGCTGCAGAAGCAATTCCTTCACTTCATGTGTTTTGTGTTCACCTTGGGGGCGCCTGGGACACTCCGGGCGCCCTGGTCAGCTGCTGCCTCACTCCTTTGAGGCTCTCTGAGCTGCAGACACTCGTTCCTTCGGTCCTGCATCCAGGGTTAGTCCAAAACAACATAAAGCAGTAAGATGTTAGTTTATACAGCTTTAGCTGTCTTGGTTCTGACTTTGGGCCTCCCAAATGGAGCCCTAGGTCGAACCGATGCCTACTGTTCCCTCGACGGGGAACGCATCCTCACCTACTCCTCTCGGGAGAATTTACCTGATGCCAACCGATTCCTCCGGTTGGACTTTTACCTAGCAGTCCTTCGCTAGGTGCCTAGCTGTCCTTCGCCAGGTCTTCAGTACCAAGCCGTCCTTCGCCTAGTGCCTAGCAGTCCTTCGCTAGGTCTTTGTATCCTAGCATTCCTTCGCCAGGTGCCTAGCAGTCCTTCGCTAGGGCTTTGTATCCTGGCATTCCTTCGCCAGGTGCCTAGCAGTCCTTCGCTAAGGCTTTGTATCATGGCATTCCTTCGCCAGGTGCCTAGCAGCCCTTCGCTAGGACTTTGTTTCCTGGCAGCCCTTCGCCAGGTGCCTAGCAGCCCTTCGCTAGGACTTTTGTTTCCTGGCAGCCCTTCGCTAGGACTTTTCCTGCACACTTGAGTAACATTATTAGATCACCAATAATACTTAACTTTGAACCCTTTGCCAATATCAAAACAAGGTTCGATATGGTGCTTCCTGCACCAACATGGATCAGTCGACTGCCAGTAGGGAACTCAAATTCACAGAAAGATCAATCGACTAGTCCAGGACCAGTTGACTGATCCAGTCGAAAAACTAGCCGTTGACTAGCTGTTGAGGTGGGATCAGTCGACTGCCTTGGGGGCAGTCGATTTGTATCGGGCTGGACAACTTAAGGAGCTATCCTCTACTCTATTTAAAGGGAGACTTTTGAGCAGGTCAAGGTTGCGGTTCTGGTGTGTAGAATTGTGTCCCAAGTGCTCAAAGTCTCTAGCTCTTCCTCTCACTTTCATTTCAACTTTGTAAAGAGGAAGAGTGTCATTTGTGAAGGTTTCTCCACCTTGAAGGAGACATTCATAGTGGAGCTCGTGCGTGTGGTGTGAATCCTTAGACTAGTCACCTCTTTGAGGTGGATACCAAGTAAATCAGGGGTTAGCATTGTCTGTACTATTTTTATTGATTTTGTGTTGTGTTGAGCTAACCATCTTTGTATACAAAATAGAAAAAAACTATTCATCCCCCTCTAGCTTGACGCCTCGATCCTAACACTTACCAATAATCAAGGAAGACAATATTAAATAGAGAAGATCTTGCCAGCAATTAAGGAAGACAATCTCACCTATTTTGGGATTATAATGATATATTATTTCTTTTCTATTAATCCCTAATTTGTTAGATGTGTACATAAATATGTAAATACTCATTGTATTGAAGATAGAATTAAGTTTTCTATTTCCATTATTTTCATGGTATCAGAGTCACAAGCAATTCTTCTCCGTTTAGTTTTTGTTTTTCTAAAATTTTCTTTTGAGATTTTTTTGTCTTCTTTTTTCTGCCTCCATGGGAACAAACAGATTTGAAATTGTATCTGTTAAATTCAATGGCAGAAATTTTATACTTTGGGAATTTCATTTTTAAATTTTTGATGAAGGCAAAGGATTATCTAGAATTCTTGATGGATCAGAGAAAAAAAAAGATGCTAAGAAGGATTGGAAAATAATGTATGCCCAGGTAATTACTTGGAAACTCAATTCGGTTGAACCAAATATTGCGTTGAGTCTTTGATCTTTCGATACTGCTACTGATATATAGAATCATCTTAAAAGAATTTACTCTCAAGTAAATCAGTTAAGACAATTCAAACTTGAATATGAAGTAGCCAACATTAGCCAAGATGATAGAGACATTCATAGTTTTTATATAGAAATGTTGAAATTGTAAACTGAACAGAACATTATTTCTTATTCTATGATTTCTCCTATTGCTTATGCTGAAGTTAAGAGTGAAAGAGAATGCAAATGAGTGATGCAATTTCTCATGAAGCTTCGACCCGAATTTGAGACAACAAGGGGAACATTAATATCTCATGGTGATTTGCATATGGAATCCGTATTAGGAGAACTTATTCGTGATGAAACACACTTGAGGACACAAGCATAATTAGACACAAACAAATTCAGTAGATTCTAGATTACTTGCTTCGCGGAATTATCAATCAAAGCAAAGGACATGGTACAAAAAAAATATTCAGTGCAGACACTATAATGAACTCGGACATGTACAATTTCATTGTCAAAAGCGGAATATATGTAACTATTATAAGAAATCAGGCCACATCATTTTGAAATGCAAGCTTTTGAAAAATAAACAAAATTCATTAGTTTTTGTTACTATGAGTGGTGATTAGAGATTAGAAAACACAACTACAATGTCTCTTACATCGCAAGTTGTTCAACAAATGATTCAAGACTCAATACAATCAATTATTCCAGGTGTTCTTTCTTCTACTTTTTATGTTTCCAAGTTATCAGGTACAGGATTAAGTCTACTCCTTCGTTTCTTGGCTCAGTCGCTTTTAATCACATGACTAATAAAAAATATGCATTTGTTGATTTGAAACCTTGTCTCTTAAATTAATCTACCACTACTACCAATGAAAAAAGGTACCAATTCAAGGAGTTTGTATAGTTTGTTTGTCGAATAGTTCTACAAAATTCATTTACCTCTCTAATACATTCTATGTTCCTCGATTAATAGCTGATTTGATATCTGTTGGATAACTTACTGATCACAATTGTTTAATTTAATTTTCCTCTCATGGTTGTGATGTACAGGACCTTTAAATGGGCCAAGTGATCTTGAAGGGACATAAACATGAGTGTTTGTTTCTTCTTGATCTCAATCAAAAAAAGAGTTCTCCATTTTGTTTTACGATCATTTCATCAGCTTCCACCTCACATAAGAAAAATATTTGGGATCTTTGGCATCGTTGATTGGGTCACCCACATACTAGTTGATTAGAATCTATTTTCAAATTGATGCTTCTTCCAGATAGGTTGATTGTTAAGAATAATATCTTTAAACATTGTTAGACTTGTGTTCTTGGTAAATTTACTAAATTACCTTTTGCTTTTACTACAACTAAAGTTGATGCACCTTTTGATCTTATTCATTGCAATATGTGGGGGCCTTCACCTATTTTATCTAGACTTGGGTACAAATATTTTGTTCTATTTATTGATCATTTTACTTGTTTTACTTGGGTGTATTTCTTACTTGCTAAATCTGAACTAGCAAATATTGCCCAAAATTTTGTCACTACAATAGAAACATAATTCGGAAAAAAAATCAAATTATTTCGGCCAGACCCAGGTGGAGATTTTTGCGCTTCAAAACTTATTCACTTCTTTAATAAAATGGGTATTTTAACTCAATAATCATGTTCTGGAACTTAAGAACAAAATAACGTAGTAGAACAGAAAAATCATCATGTTATTGAAATTGGTTGAACTCTTTTACTTGAATCTTCTATTCCATCTCAATTTTAGATAGAAGCAATTCATATGGTTGTTCATCTTATTAATAGACAACCTAATCCTATATTTGGTAATCAATCTCCATTCTCTAATCCTTTTCATAAATCATCAAATTACATGCATCTTCGTATTTTTGGATGTACTTACTTTGTGTTGCTTCCACCCCATGAACGATATAAACTATTTACAAAGACTACTAAATGTGTTTTTATCAGTTATATTGACAAATAAAAAGGTTATATTTGTTATGATTCTCAATATCATCACACTCGGTTATCTAGTAATGCCATTTTTTTTTTTGAAAATTTGTATTTTTATCCTTCCTCAAATGCATCAACTCTATATTCTTCCATTTCTATTTTATACAACTTTTTGGATCCTTCAAATTTTGGTTCGTCTAATGATGTTCCTGTCACGCCTATTATGTCACTTCCTGATCATGTGCTCGAAGATTCATCCACTGATGTTCCAAGTGATGCACCGCCACTTACCTTGCCTCCTTTGAAAAGATCCACTTGTGTCAATTGTGGTAAGCCACCTAACCGTTTAACTCTTTTTACAACTCTGAATGCTATTGTGATTCCTTCTACCTATGAGCAAGCAATGGAATAAGCATGTCGGAAAAGGACAATAGATGAGGAAATAGAGGCATTGATTTCAAATCATTCTTGGGATTAGTCCCATGACCTTCTGATACTTCTGTCATAGGTAGTAAATGGGTGTACACTATTAAAGCCAAGCTTGATGGTATTATAGATCACTACAAAGCTCGTTTGGTACCTCAAGGTGACAAGTAGAAATATGAGATTGATTATGAAATTTTTTGCTCCAGTTGCCAAGATGACTATAGTTCGGACACTTCTTGCTATTGCATCATGCAAACAATGGTCATTGTATCAATTAGATGTAAAGAATATTTTCCTTCATGAATATTTGAAGGAAATTGTTTATATGGAATGCCCCCTTGGTTATTTTCTTAGTAATTATAATATAGTTTGTAAACTTAATATATTTTTTATGGTTTAAACAAGCACCCTGAGCTTAGTTTGAAAATTTTCACTCAACTATATGTTCAGTTGTTTTTCAACAAAGTTCAAACAACTACTCTCTGTTTACTTATCGTTCTTTTGGTGGTATTATAATTCTACTTCTTTACGTAGATGGTATGGTCGTCACAGGTAGTGATGCATAGGGGATTCTTGAGTTTAAACGGTTTCTTCATGATTCTTTTCATATGAAAAATCTTGGTGCCCTTACTTATTTTTTGTGGTTGGAAATATCTTATTCCTCTTATAGTCTTTTTCTTGCATAGTGCAAGTATATTGATGATTGATCAAGCTAGCAAATTTGATTATGATAAAGTTTGTTCAACTCCTATGGAACTCAATTTGAGATTAAAATGTGATGATGGTGCACCTATTTCTGATCATACTTTGTATCGACAATTGGTGGGCAGTCTTGTTTATTTGACCATCACATGTCTTGATATATCTTTTGTTGTTTAGATTGTCAGTCAATTTGTTTCTCAACCTCGACATCGTCATCTTTCAACACTTTATCGAATCATTCGCCATCTCAAAGGCACTTGTGATTGTGAATTATTTTTTCCTTCCAACACACCTCTCACTCCACGAGCATTTTTTGATGCAGATTATGTAGGATGTGTTGATACTCATTGCTCTATGATAGGTTGGTGTGTTTTTCTAGGTGTCTCGTCCATTTCGTAGAAATGTAAGAAGCAAGAAAGTGTGTCTAAATCTTCCACCAAGGTTGAGTATTGATCTATGTCTTCTGTTAGATCTAAATTGTATGGCTTCAACGTCTTCTTCTTGATTTTGATGTCACTTGTGCTAATTCTATTCTTCTTTTTGGAGATAATATAAGTGTCATAAGTATTGCCACTAATTTTGTCCATTATGAGAGAACCAAATATATTGAGGTTGATTGTTATTACATTCGAGAGTTGGTTCATGATAAAGTTATTTGTCTTGTTCATGTCTCATCTCATGATTAAGTTGTTGATTTATTCACTAAGCCCATGTCTTTTGCACGCCATGAATATCTTGTATCTAAATTGATGTTGGTTAACAATCATCATCAATTTCAGGGTGGATGTCAAACGGTGAAAGTGTCAAATGAAAAATATCTTACTAATAATCAAGGAAGGCAATATCAAATAGAGAAGATCTCGCTAACAATTAAGGAAGACAATGCCACCTAATATTTTGGGATTATAATGATATGTTATTTCTTTTTTTATTAATCCCTAGTTTGTTAGGTTTACCTATAAATATGTAAATACTTATTGTAATGAATATAGAATTAAGTTTTCTATTTCAATTATTTTTCATTTGTAGTTGAAGCAAGGTGGAGAGCAACAAGGATCGACTCTTGAAACAACCCTTGTCGTTGTGCTTTTGGTACTCGCAGTCGGTGCGACCCCATCATCACTACCAATTAGGTGTCAACCTTCATGGGAAAGGTGAATACAGCGGGGTTCGAAAGATTTTTAAAGGATTTTTTCTCAAAATCTACTAACTATGTTTTGATATTTAATTTATTTATATTAAATATGATTAAATTAAGAGTAGGTTATAAATTTTACATCTAATTTTTTATTATATGATGTTAAAATGTTAATTTTAATATGCTTTTATTAATGATGATGGTTAGATGAAATGATGAAAAAAATTAGTATAAAGTATATTGAGGGCAAGGATAAATATTTGATTCCTTTTTTAAGTTTGAGGATGAAAAAGGAAAAAGAAAAATAAAAAATAAAAAATTCAATCGGGATAAGTATCCGTATAATAAATGGAGATGACGATGAATATAAAAAAAATGAACTTCAACTTAAACCTTCATCCATATCTCTATCATTGGAGAAAAGGAAAAAATACGTGGGCCGGACCCAGCCGACAACCCATTCTTGAAATTGAGATACACATGAAATCGCAGGGCCAAAATGAGAATAACCCACAGCCCTATCTATATAACTGCATCGATGGCGAGCACAGAAGGGGCAGACCAGGCGGCGGCGAGGCAAGATGGAACGGGAGAAGGGTTCCTGGAAGCCGTTGGCATGGGGCTGGGTTGGAAAAATCCATGCTTGATGTGCATCTCTCCTTTTTTTTTCCCCTCCAGATCGCCTCAAAACTGGTGTCTTCCAATTCCTCCCATTCCAATGGTTTCCATGCACCCCTCCCCTTCCCTGACAGGCCTTTGATCGGCGATGACGACGCTGTTTTAGAATAGCCGAGGTACCTTCTCGGACTTCAAATAAAAGGGGAAACTCTTTGATCATTGCTGTTTCAGAATCTGTTTCGCACTAAAATAGTTGAAGTTTGAAAGCTAATCCGTTCAATTATTTGCTTGTGCTTCCTCAGATCTATATACATCTACAAAAAGGAACTGGTTTTTGTCTGGCCTTTTTAACAAATCTTTAATACTTGAAAAAAAAATGTTTTCCAGTTTCTTGATTTTTCTTGTTTTTTCAGTGAGATTCATTCATCGCGTCCGTTAGAATCACACCCTCCGTTTTATTGTTTATTACCTCGATTTCTCATGAACTGTTGCGGGATTAAATTTTTTTGATCTAAGTAGACAAGCGCACACAAATTTAGAAAACTGAAAAAGTTGCACTGGAAATGACAGCCTTGAAGAGCTTTCAAGAAACGAACTGGATCGCAAAAGGTCGCTTAAAATTCCTTTGCTCCGTTTCAGTTTATGAGACTAAGGAGCAAGAAAATCCCGTGATCATCACAGGTGACCGGTGGGAGAAAAGATGATTCTAAAGTGAAAAGGATGTTTTGATTTTATGGTATTGGGTACATTATTATTCTATGAATGGTTAAGAGCACCACCGTAGGACCTCCTGTACCGGTGCTGCTCTCCAGGAGTATGGGAGGGGTCTCCTTGACTCTGGCACGTCAGTTTTTTTAATTAATATATATTTTTTAGAGATTAAAAAAATCAGATTCAACGGTTAATTAGTTAAATTTTAATTTTTTTTTAATTTTTAAAATGCTTATATATATATATATATCTTATTTTTTTTATTTTTTCATTTAATTTATCTTTTTTTCTTTCACAATTTCTTTTTATTTTCTTTTATTTTTTATTTGTATTCAAGATTGATAAAAAATTTTATATATTTTTACAATTTTTTTAATACAAAAGAAAATTAATTTCTTTTGAATTCAATATTTTCTTTTAATATTTAATGTTTTTATTTTTTCTCTCACATTCAATATCTTTTAAATTTTTACAGCATTTCATATGTTTTATAATATCTTTCACATTTTTAAAATTTTCAAAATTATTAAAATTTTTGATGAATCCAAGTAATGCCGTCTCAATTCTTTTTGATGTGTATTCATCTCAAGATTAATTAGATGGATTAATTTGTGATATTTTTTTTTATCTTATGTATTTTTTTCTTAATCAACTTTCATGTTTTTGGATGAATTAAAAAGTGTTATTAGCGACTTATCTGACCGTGACAAAGAATCTATGACGTTGTCATATGGAAAAACTCAATTGTCATTGCACTCGTTACAAGAAGAGTATGGAATTTAAGTAGAGATAATTGATCCAAAATGAAGATTTTGGTCTGTCAACGAAGATGTGATTCTTGCGAAGTCATGGGTAACTATCAACATCGACGTAGAAAGATCAAATTTTTTTAAAAACGTATAACTAATTATTACAAGAATCATTGGTTTATTAAAACTTTGATGAGAATTTAAACGGTTAAAATCATATTATTATCATTTTGTATCAATGATGAATAAATTTTTTATAATTTATAATAATTTTTATATTGATTGTCAAAGCGGTTGGAGTGATAAAAATATATTGGAGAACACACTGAATATATAAAAAGTTAATAACAAAAATAAAAAATTCAAGTATATACATGAGGTTTTTAGAGAATATAAGAAATATATTGCATAATTAGTTATTTGTTATTCTAATAAGAAGGTAAGAATATTCGATTCAGTAGGAATACTTTAGCATTAAATCTAGATA
The DNA here is from genome assembly GCA_024364735.1 of Boesenbergia rotunda. Taxonomy (NCBI): domain Eukaryota; kingdom Viridiplantae; phylum Streptophyta; class Magnoliopsida; order Zingiberales; family Zingiberaceae; genus Boesenbergia; species Boesenbergia rotunda. The sequence continues at coordinate 38,850 of JAGFNQ010009936.1, read as the reverse complement.
TGAGTATTGATGTGGATGATTCTAAAGTTCCTATTCGTTCGATAGGATAAAAGATAGCAAAGAGGAAAATCAAATTCAAAGTCAGGGTGATATAATGGAACAAAATATCGATAAAAAATGACAAGAAATTAAAGAAATTAAAGCATATCAGATGTAAAAAATGATTATGCAGAAATCGAGATCTTTTATAAGAAATATAAAATTTTAATGAAGAATACTATATATATATATATATATATATATATATATATATATATATATATATATATATATATATATATATATATGAGAAAATTTATTTTATGTATAATAATATTTATTTAATATTTTTTAATTATTAATATTATTTTATATTATGAATTTAAATTTTATAAAATTTTAATTATATATAATATAAAATATAGAAGAGGTAACAAAATATATAGTGAAAAAATTTGAAATTTATGGAGAAATTGTTAAGAGTTTTTTTTTTCACAATGGAGAGATATGAGATTTTTTATTTTGATTTGGTGCATATATGATAACCAAGGAGTTTTTAAAGAGTTGTGGATGTTGTAAATATATTGTGTAAAAATTAAAAGCGCACTTTTAAAGTATATAAATTATTTTAAGAGCCTATTAAAAATAATTAAAAGGGTTTGGTATATATTTTTTATTTCGGCTCTATTATAGTTGCAAAATGAAGTTTAAATAATTTTATAAGTAAAAAATATTATAATATAAGAATATTTAAATTTTATTTTTTTTCAGAAATTTAAATAAAAATACTAAACAACTTAAAATTTTATTTGAATTTAATAAAAAAATTGTAATTCAAATTTCAAAAAAAAAAATATTGGAGTTGTATTACTGGTAAAACATTTGAGTATAAGATTTATATAAATCTGATTTTTTAAAACTGTTTTTACAAATTTAGATTTTCATAAATCAAAATTCAGTTTATAAAAAATATTAGCATTACTAGTTGAAAGAGAGAACCTTTTTAATATTTAAATCTTCAAGTTAATTTAATTTAGTTTGTCACAGGTAATTTTATGACGTGTAATTATTATCTCTCCCTCCACACGTAATTTTATTAAGGGAAACTTTGCCTTAAATCCCCGATCAGAAACACAAATCACGCTTCAGTCCCCGTGGCAGGTAAATTCCGTTTCCATTCCCTGACAACGCCTGATCGTTTGACTTAACTCCCTCTCGTATGAATTTACCGAACTGCCCTCCCTTTACTTTCAAACGCTCTCCACTTCGTGTGTCTTCTTCCCGGCTTGGAGTTGCGTCGAACGAAATCGACGATCGTCGAAATTACTTCCGGTGAGCGTTGAAGATAAAAACCAGAGAGGCGACAGGCAGAGGAAGACCCCCCTATCACCTTCAACCCAAGAACCACATCTTCGAAGTGTCGTTCATCTTCGACCAAGTGAAGACCCGGCTTTCACCTTCAACCCAAGAATCGTCGACGAACGTCGGGTTTGAAGAAGTAAAAAGGTGGTAATCGGTACAACCAGAGGAATACTAACGCGAAGAAGTGATCTACGTGTATTCCAAAGGCAGAAACAGATATATCTCAAGTAGAAGGTCGGTTTTGTTTCTCTGCCTTAGATTTTGACCTCTTGGTAATCTTGTTTGTAGAATGAAATTAAGATAATTGTTTACGTATGTTTCTGTAAAATTCTGTCAAAATTTGAAGTTTTATTTCATGGGTGTTGTTGATTTTGTTAGGTTGAATAAAATTAGGGTTTGTGGTGTTCAAATTATAATTTATCTGAATGTATTTCTATTATATCTTCTTAAATTCAAGTAATGAATGAGATATCTGTGTATTTTGTAGTAATTATCAATAAATTGAGTAATGTACCCAATTTAAGCACTTTGATGCGCAGAAGGTTAGGATTTGTACTTTAGGGTATGAATGAATAAATGTGTTTGTGTTTTATCTTCTCTAATTGAATGATTGAATGAGTTATGTGGTGATTATGTAATTATTATCAATAAACTAAATAAGATACTGAAGAATTTAAGTGGTATGATATCCAATTTTGTATGGTTTGTACATGATGGTATGACCGATAACTTAATTTATTTTCGGTGAATATACTTTTTATGCAGATATGAGAAAAAAAGCTCTTACACAGAGCACAAGGGAGGCTAAGGCTAAATCTATGGTGAAAGATAAGGGGAATAGAGTAATGAAAGATGAGGGAAAGACCAAGAGTAGCAAACAATATTGTTCCCATTGCTCTCCTGGATATTTCAAAGATGTACTGGGTGAGGTGGTACCAATTATGAGTGTTAAGCAAAAAGAGAGGATTAAAAGCACTCCACTTGCTCCATGGCTCGAGATACCTGAGATGCCTATCAGTAGTACCAGAGTTGATTTAGTTTTAAAGAGATTCCAATTATTGCCTTCTCGTTCTTTCTTTTTTGGTGACAACATTGTAGTTCCATTCACTACGACTGAGTTTAGCATTGTCCTTGGTTTGGCCCATGTGGGGCAACCGGTTGATCTTGATGCTAGCATGGAGTCCAATTTTGTTCTTAGGCTATTTGGAGGAAAAGTTGGCAACGTAAATAAGACCATGATTCATGATAATTTGCGGTCATTAGCTGGATCTGAGAAGGAATCTGAAGTGGATGATTTTGTTAGGCTGTTTATTTGTCTTTTATTTAACTGTGTTATTTTTCCAATTAGCAACTATTCCACTTCTCGATTTATTATGTCCTACATTGATAACTTGACGAGGTTCTTTGATTATTCATGGGGAGATGCAGCATATAGATTTTTGTGCCACCAAATTATCTTGCATACCGGTAATGGCAAAGGAAAGGCTGGTTGCAAAATGTATAATTTAGATGGTTGTACTGTAGGTTTGATGGTGAGTTTTTAATATTTCAAGTGCAATTGTGATATGTTTAATATTATTATATTGTTCTCTCTATATGTATTCAGGCATGGCTGTATGAAAGAATTCCTTCATTTGGAATTGCACGTTCTTTATGTTGTTTCCACCGGTTGTTTCGCTGGGAAAGGAGTAAGATATCACTTAAAGATGATGTTGCTGAGAGTTTATTTTGTAGAATTGATTTTAGTAGGGTGAGTTGCTATGTTTTTAGTATGTTTTTTGTAGATATGATTGTAGAAGTGACATTTTATTTATAATTGTGAAAAGGTGTTAGATATAGTACCATTTCCTGAGGAGGAGATACTCTTAAGTGGCAAGTAGGTAACTTATTCTCTAAATATAGAAATAATAAAATTATTATGTTAAATAATAATGACAACACATTTTTTGATTACATTACTTATATTTTTCAGGTGCCACTTTGTTTGAGATGTTCTGGAATTTCTAATATCCAAAGGTTGCTTGAACCAATTGTTGCTGTTAAGAGCACTGAGCTGGAGGCCAAAAAAGTTAGTGAGGAATTGATTTTAGAAGAGACTAAGATTGTTGAGGTTGAAGTGGGTGGTGAAAATGAACTTGCTGGGTTGGAGAAGTTGAATGTGGAATTGACAACTGCCAACATTGATGACAATGTTGATTTAGTGATAAAAGATGTTATTTCTGATTTGAATAAAGAGCAAGTTTCTGGCAGTGACATTGGTACTTCGAAAGCAGAGAACATCAGCCACTTTCAATCTTCCATTGTGGATACTGTGAGGTGTAGAGCTGATCGTGTGCCGAAAAGAAAGAAGTCTATGTTTGTGACTCCTCCTAGCTCAACACCAAAACGTAAGAGGAAGGGGAAAAAATAGGTAGATGAAGTATAAATCCGAGATTCATTATTTTGAAATTTACTTGTTTTTGCATGTTATTGTATATTGTTACTAACTACGTATAGATTTTAGCTTACATGACTAAGTATGTTTTTATATAGGTAAATTTGATAGTAGATGTTCAGGATTGGCAGAGTCCTCTCAAGGCTACATTGGATATATATAAAAAGAGAACTGATTTTTGTGGACATCAAGAAGCAACTGAAGAAGATAAAAAGTTGTTGACAGACTTTCTCAGTAGGGAACAATTGGAGTAGGTTTATTTTCAATAATTGAAATTTTGCTAAACACTTCTTATCAATTTTGTAATGTTATTTTTTACTCCCCGCAGTGTTGTCATATGACAAGATGAGTTCCTAAGCTTAACTGGAGCTACATTTTGTCCTTTTTGTTTGGTGACCCTGTTGATAGTCAAATCATAAATGTGTATATGAATATTATGAAAAAATACAGTCCAAGTTATGGATTTGAGATTTACTGTATGGACACAAACGTACAGGTTTGTAGCAAATTGAGATAATTGATAGTTGATATTTGATTTTTAATTCTTATTAGATTAAGAAACATGATTATATCTTATTTTCAATGTGTAGAAAGAAGTCTTACAGCACTTGCAGAAATATGACAAATATAGGCAGATACACAAAGCAGATTATGGTGCTTTCCTTGCAAGGTTGACATCCACAACGAGGAGCAAACTACAGGAACTAAATGAAGATCTATTTACAAAAGGTAGATATATCATTTTCCCAATTAATGATAGATGACATTGGTATTTATTGGTGTTTAATCCAGCTGAAGGGAAATTCAAATTGTGGAATTCAAACCCTGATTCATTTGCATTTGGGACTGCTAAAGTTTATGTGAGTTTGACAATATTCTACTCCAATATATCTTAACAGATCACAGTATTAAAGCATTTACTATTTTGCAGGCAAGGTTTTTGGCAGCATGCATTTTGCATCTTCATGCATTTGCAATAGGCAGTGAAGAAGTGGTGAAACAACTTTGTCGTCATCAAGGCGCTACCCTTGATTGTGGTGTATACATCTGCCTGTGGGTGGAGTGCCTATCTTATGACACTGATGACATCTGGAGTTTTCAAGATCATGTAAACATAGACGCTTATCGGGCCCGGGTTTGTTCAAATATATTATCAGATGAGAAAGGATTGTTAAAAAACGTAATGAACTAAGATGTAAAGCAATGTTGGTATTTGACTAATATGTAAACCATCTGAAGATAGACAACTTTATCTGCTTCTTATGCTCAAGCAGATGTATTGGAGTTTCAAATTTTGCCTTTTTGTGTAACCAAATTCAGATGTATTGTAGATGTTTTATGGTACAGTTATGTTAAGGAGATGATTTCTGGTACAGTTATGTTAAGGAGATGATTCCTGGTACAGTTATATGCTTCTTATGATTTCTGGTACAGTTATGTTTAAAATTTGCCTTCTTATGACAGATTGTGGTGTTTCAAATTTGCCCTCTGTTAGTAATGACAGATTCTAGTGTTTCAAATTTGCCTTCTGTTTCAAATTTGCCTTCTGATAGTAATGACAGATTGTGGTGTTTCAAATTTCTGGTACAGATGTTGGTTTGTACATGATTGTAGCAATACTGGTTTTTATTCTGGTGTAATGACAGACTTATGACTTACTTATGTAAAACAATGTATTTTCTTAGTAATGGCAGATACATGTTGGTTTTAATTCTGTGGCAATGTTGGTTTTTATTCTATAAGCACAATTGAGAACTGCCTCCCTCTTTAATGTGTCCACTGCCACTAATCAAATTTGACAATTTAGTGTTGGTTTTTACTCTTGCAAAATAAATTTGAGTATGTGTCTGAGAAAATTGAGTATGCATGTCCACAAATTGAGTATTAAGGTAGGAGCCTCCATCATTAGTTGTCAACTGCTAAAACCTTCCAAGTATAATTGATTTAGAATCAAGTATATATTCTAGAGAATGAGGTACTATTATAAAAATTCAGATACACAACTTGGGTATTAAGGTCTGAAATTTGAGTATGTGTCTGAAAAAATTGAGTATGCATGTCCACAAATTGAGTATTAAGATAGGAGCCTCCATCATTAGTTGTCAACTGCTAAAACCTTCCAAGTATAATTGATTCAGAATCAAGTATATATTCTAGAGAATGAGGTACTATTATAAAAATTCAGATACACAACTTGGGTATTAAGGTCTGAAATTTGAGTATGTGTCTGAGAAAATTGAGTATGCATGTCCACAAATTGAGTATTAAGGTACGAGCCTCCATCATTAGTTGTCAACTGCTAAAACCTTCCAAGTATAATTGATTCAGAATCAAATATATATTCTAGAGAATGAGGTACTATTATAAAAATTCAGATACACAACTTGGGTATTGAGGTCTGAAATTTGAGTATGTGTCTGAGAAAATTGAGTATGTATGTCCACAAATTGAGTATTAAGGTACGAGCCTCCATCATTAGTTGTCAACTGCTAAAACCTTCCAAGTATAATTGATTCAGAATCAAGTATATATTCTAGAGAATGAGGTACTATTATAAAAATTCAGATACACAACTTGGGTATTAAGGTCTGAAATTTGAGTATGTGTCTGAGAAAATTGAGTATGCATGTCCACAAATTCAGATACACCACTGCTCCAATATGTGCCTCCCAAGATCGATTAGGGCACATCTTCCAGACTATTAGGTATGAAAAATACATAATAGAGCTCTATGGTTATCATGACCATAGACAACCCAGCATAAGAGTGAATACCTTAGAAGTAGAAGAGAAAAAATGCATGTATATGTCTTTCACATTACCTAATGTCGTGTACACTTACAATCAAAATCATGAAAAGGGGTTGGTGAAGGTGAGTTTTCTTATTTATCGACATATTTTCTTGTTTCCATGATAATATGATATGGATTAAGGTTAAATGGTTCCCATGGTTGATTAGGGTCCATCAGCCAGATTATTAGGTACGAAACATCCAAATTCAAGTACGTGCCTGAGCAGATTGAGTATCCTTCCTCAGAAATTGAGTATTCAGGTACGAGACTCCCTCTTTAGTTCTCAATGGCTCAGGAAATCAAGTACAATTTGCTCAGAATCAGGTATATATTCAAGAGAATGAGGTACTATTCTCAAAAAAATCAGGTACACATTCCCTTGTTTCTTGATAATATAATAAGGATCAAGGTTAATGACACCACTGCTCCAATATGTGCCTTCTATGATCGATTAGGGCACATCTTTTAGACTATTAGGTATGAAAAATACACAATAGACCTCTATGGTTATCATGACCATAGACAACCCAGCATGAGAGTGAATACCTTAGAAGTAGAAGAGAAAAAATGCATGTATATGTCTTTCACATTACCTAATGTCGTGTACACTTACAATCAAAATCATGAAAAAGGGTTGGTGAAGGTGAGTTTTCTTATTTATCGACATATTTTCTTGTTTCCATGATAATATGATATGGATTAAGGTTAAATGGTTCCCATGGTTGATTAGGGTCCATCAACCAGATTATTAGGTACGAAACATCCAAATTCAAGTACGTGCCTGAGCAGATTGAGTATCCTTCCCCAGAAATTGAGTATTCAGGTACGAGACTCCCTCTTTAGTTCTCAATGGCTCAGGAAATCAAGTACAATTCGCTCAGAATCAGATATATATTCAAGAGAATGAGGTACTATTCTCAAAAAAATCAGGTACACATTCCCTTGTTTCTTGATAATATAATAAGGATCAAGGTTAATGACACCACTGCTCCAATATGTGCCTCCCATGATCGATTAGGGCACATCTTCCAGACTATTAGGTATGAAAAATACACAATAGACCTCTGTGGTTATCATGACCATAGACAACCCAGCATGAGAGTGAATACCTTAGATTATCAGGTACGAAATATCCAAAATCAAGTATGTGTCTGAACAAATTTAGTATACTTGACCAGAATTTGAGTATTCAGGTTCGAGACTCCCTCTTTAGTTCTCAATGGCTCAAAAATTCAAGTACAATTGTCTCAGAATCAGGTATATATTTTAGATAATTATGTACTAAATATCCAAATTCAAGTATGTGTTTGAGAAAAATTGAGTATACTTGGCTCAGACTCAAGTATACTCAATTGGGACGCAAGTTATATTGATTAGGGTACATATCCAATTGACTCAGTTTCTACTATATATTTCCACGAATGAGCTATTTGAACTTACAGGTACATTGGGATAAAAGTTATGTATTAATTAGTATGAGCATGATACAAAGTCAGAAACATATACCTTATTTATCCAAATTTGTACTCAAGTTTCTGGCAGATTTGGTCTATGAAACTCACAAATTCAACCAAAGAAAAATGAAGATATTGCAAAGTTACCTAACCAAGTTCATAAACATAATCATAACTGACACATGGTACAAAATCACATAAACTATAACCATAAGTTTCCACTCCACAACTATAGTATATACTATAACAACTACACTCAACTTCAGACAGAACAATTCTTGTACAAAGAAAACAATCACAAATTTTTACTCAAGTTTCTGGCAGAATTAGTCCATCAAACTCACAATTTCAACCAAACTACATACAACATATTGCAAAGTACCTAACAAAGTTCATAAACATACTAATAACTGACACATGATACAAAGTCACAAATACCATACATACAACCATCAGTTTCGACCACACAACCATAGTGCACAATAATAACTGACACATGATACAAAGTTCATAAACATATTGCACCATTTTTTCCTGCCCCTAAAAACACCAATGCAGCCACCATTCAACAAGAACCAATACGTAAATCACCAATGCTTCCACTGATACATGTCTGCTTTCTCGAACGCAACACCCTGCTTGATTCCCCTTCTAGCAATCTCTTTTTCCTGCAGAAGTATATATCAAAAAGTATCAGACTACCCATACAAATTATAGAGTATGATTGCAAAAATAAAACCAAGTGTTTACAAAGAAATCAAACATACATAATTTTGAGCATAACAGCTAGTTTATAGCTTCTTTGCAGCTTCGCCTGTTGTGACCTTTCTTATGGCAACGACTACACTTTGACGCACGTGTTTCAACTTGTGATGGTATTCTCTTAGTCCTCCTACGACCTGGCTGACTGCGAACATCTGGAGCATTGATTACATTTTCTTCATCAAGATTTGACTCATTATTGTCAACAGTTGGGATTGGATTAATAATTCCTTTGTATGCTTGGAGATACATTCCAATCTTGAAATACTGATCACAAAATTCATACAACGACAACGACTTTGACTCAATAGCAGCACAAGCATGTTTGCATGGAAGCTTAATGATCTGCCAAGTTCTGCACGAACAACTCTTATCAATTAAATCAACAGCAAAGGATTTTTCCCCATCAACTGCCTCAAACCTCCAATTACATAACCGATGCACTCTCAACTTTCGGGATTCAAGATAAACACTAGCAATAACCTTCTCCTTTTTGGGACTTAATTCCTTAACCATCGCCATTGTTGATTCACGTCGCCGATGTATTATGTCCATGATTTGTATGCGTATGTGATCCACCATAGCCACAATAGGGAGATAACGAGCTGGTTTAACCCAATTATTCCAACACTCGGCCATGTTATTATTCATAATACCCCATCTATCACCAAGAAATAAAGCATTTGCCCAACCTTGTGGCTGGGAATGTACAATAAATCCTATGGCAAGTGACATGGAGTCTATGATATTTTTTATATGCTGTTCATGCTCCTGCAAAGATGGAGCATATGTAGCTTTATTGAATACCGAAGACCAGTGTTTTTTGTTATGTTTTGGATAACTTCGCATTACCTATATTGACAAAAAAACCTTTTTTTATTCAAAACATGTATTAAAATTAAATTCAAATTCAAATTTAAAACAAAAGTAGGGTTTTAATTACCTGCTTCACAAAATTATCCACTAAATGCCTCAAACAATACGCATGGTGACTACCCACAAATAGTTGCTCAACTGCCTTCATAATCCCAGGGTGTCTATCGGAGAAAAATGTGAACTTATTGAATGGAATACTTTGATATGAAAGTAGCACACTTCTCAAAAGATAACAAAATCATTCTCAATTATCATCATTCTCTGCATCCACTACCGAATAAGCAATTGTGAAAAGATCATCATTGACATCCTTCGACACAGCAACTAGGAGACTACCTTTATACTTATTCTTTATATGAGTCTCATCCAAAAAAATCAACGACCTACAACCAGTAACAAAACCAACTGTACATGCATGAAAACAAATGAATAGCCGTTTAAATTTATTAGTTACAGGATCAACCTCACACTCAGTAATACTGCCAGAATTTGTTTCTCGAATAGCATGACAATACCATCATAACCTATCATAGCATCTCGTCTCTGTACCATGAATATCATGCATCGCTAATTCCTTGTCTTTCCATACTTTGCGATAGTCTAACTCTACCCCATAATCTCTTTGCAAGTCTTTTTGAATTGTACAAGGGCGATAAGAGGGCTCTTCTCTCAATTTTTCTTTCACCACATTAGCAATTCAAGTTGCATCAGCTTTAGGATGTCCTCTAGTACGTAGATTATTTTCGCCACATGTATGCTGCAGGTTACATTTTCGGATCCCAAATATACCATCTGCTTTATATTTTGAAGCATAAATTCTCCATCCACAACTTCTTTCACTACAAATAGCAATAACCTTCTCGCTGTCATTTTTTCTATATAAAAATGATCGTCTTGTAGCAACAGCATAGTTTTTAACACATCTTCTAAAATCAGCAGCATCCGTGAATGTTTGCCCTTCACTATGAATGCAATTAATCCAAGCATCTATAGTATTCGACAACAAGGTGTGTTCAATCTCCTCATCACTCCTAGATTGTGTCTGTTCCTCCTCAACCCTTACCAGTTTGATACAAAATTATTAAGATGAACCATACACAAATAAGTATAAAATAAGGACATACCATACATACATAATGAAAGCTATTGAATTTAAATAAGATTAGTAGTGTCAAATAAACCATATCATATGCACTTATGCTAGAAGTAACATAACATATTATACAAACAAAAATATGAAATGCTTACCTCTCCAAATTTAGGTTGCCAATGTATGCATTTCTAGTCTCTACCCTCAAATCGATCATACTGAGTTTCAAACACATATGAAGATGTATCATATTCAGGACATCATCATCGTCATTCAAAGTCACGTACATCTTATGCTGTGGCGCTATGTATTGCAGAATCATAGATTTAGGAGTAATCTCCGCACATTTTTTGCCAAGACTCACAAATATATCCAGCAAACTACAACCACTGAAAATTGAAATCACAAACAACTCATTCTTGCACTTACAACTACCCAAAAATGCAAGGTTGCAAGGCCCAATACCAGATTCCATTTTTCGACCTAATCCACAAAAATATAACATTTTAATCAAATATAAACAGAAGATCAATATTCATATAAACTGAAGATTAATGTAACACAAAAATTTTTCTCCATCAACCAAATATTGGCCATCAACTCGAAAATCAACCAAAAACACACGAAAATCCCACAATCAACCAACAACTAAACGCAAATCTCATTGAATACACATAATCAAAAAAACAAAATGCAAATGTCATGGATTCATTCAATCAAAAAAGATCAAACTCAGACTCACTGATAAAGGTGTGATCGCCTCTTTAAGTTAGGGCTACAATGCGAGGCGTTACCAGTTTGGGTTGCGGGCGGAAAAATGAGCTGAAAAATTGTGATTCCCTCTTTGAGTTACGGCAAGAAGGCGTGGCGCTACCAGTTGGGGCTTCGACCGGAAAAATGAGCTGCAAAGGTGTGATCGCCTCTTCGATTTTGGCTTCCAATGCATCAACGTCGGCTTTGTTCGTCAGATTTTAGAGAAGGAACACGAAGGTGAGTTAGGGCAGGCAATGCAGTTGGTGGTTCGGGCGGAAACTTTGAGCTACCTACATATAAGTTTTAATTAAATTCATGGGCAATTAGGTAAATACACATTTTCAAGGGAGTTGCAGTTAGACATCAGGTTTTGGCAGGGAGTTGAAACTCATTTTCTCTGACCTGGGGACTGAATGCAGATGTTGACCTGCTATGAGGGATTTTAAGCCAATTTCCCGTTTTATTAACCATCGAAATTATTTTCTATGACTATTATATTATTAAATTATATATATATATATATTAATTATTTTTTTATTTAATATCGTTGTATGTATCAGATCCTCTGTCCCAAAAAATCCCTATCTCGGTTGTCCCGCTCTCCCGACGATGGTCGGCAAGTCGTCCGATCGCCGATCGGACACTACCGATGAATTTTGATCATCGTACCGAATCAAATGATATCCTAGAAGAAGGGTGAACCCATCAAAATCGTTGCAATTGTAATCTCATCGGATTCGACGGTGAATTCGACGAGATTACAATTACAGCAATCTCGACGGGTTCATCGTACCCCCGGGTATAGTTTTGTTCAGAACGGCGGCCGGAGGCCGCCGATGGTGTCCGATCGGCGATCGAACGACTCGTCGATCGTCGTCGGGGAGCGGGACAGGCGGGACAAAGGGTTTTTTAGGACAGAGGATCTGCCCTCACTGTTTATGCACTGTCTCCTCTCTCTATATCTCCAAACAGGATCCTCTGTCCCGAGGATCCCGTGTCCCCGTGTCCCAGACTCGCCGACCTCCGATCATCGATCGGACACCACATTAGATTCAGATCGTCATTCCGAATCAAACGATATCCTGGGAGAACAGTGAATCGGTTGAAATCGTCGCAATTGCGATCTCGTCGGATTCAACGGTGAATCCAGCGAGATCGCAATTGCGAGATCCCCAACGGATTCACCGTACCTCCTAAGGTATAGTTTTGTTCGGGGCGACAGCCTCCGACTATCGGTGGTGTCCGATCGATGATCGGAGGATTCGTCGGCCATCGTCGACGAATTAGGACATGGGGATAGAGAGCCATGGGGGACAGAGGATTTATTCTCCCCTATCTCCCTTTCTTTGCTCCTCATAGGAGAGAGGAGAACAAATCCTCTGTCCCCGTGTCTCAACTCGCCGGCGATGGACGGCGAGTCCTTTGATCGTCGATCAGACACCACCGGCGCCCTCCGGCCGTCGCCCCGAACAAAACTATACCCTAGGGGCTACGGTGAACCCGTTGGGGATCGTCACAATTGCGATCTCGCTGGATACACCGTCGAATCCGACGAGATCTCAATTGCGACGATCTCAACCGATTCACTGTTCTCCTAGGATATCATTTGATTCGGGACGACCATCAGAAACTAATGATGGTGTTCGATTGATGATCGGAGGACTCGCCGGCCATCGCCGAGTTGGGACACGGGGACAGAGAGAATCTCGGGACAGAGGATCCCGTTTCAGGAGAGAGATAGAGAGGTTAGGACAGTGCATGTATAAGCATGATCGAATTAGCCTAGCTCACCCCATCACTTCCCACCGGCGCACCTTTTATAGCCCGCGTTAACCTATAAAAGCCATCCATTTATCGCTCTCTGACACCACCTGCGTTCGGTCATATTACTGGGTAGTGCGCCCACACCGCGAGCTAGAACTCTTCCGATCGCCCGATTCACTCCGCACGATCTCGATCGGACGTCTAGGATTGCTCCGTTGGTCTTAAATGCCAGTGATCCCGGGCCAGCTTATGTGTAGCCTGGCCCGACAGCCTAGCTCCTAGTCAGCAGAGGATAGATCCACGGGCTGCGAGAGCCCGTGGGATGGAAGACCCATACAGGCAACCTGGCCTAGCGCCTTCGGGAATGCGAAGGGATAGGCTCAGGTCATCATCTAGACTCTCTCGCGAACAGGACTCCGTGCTCCTCTCCGGGGGTTCCCAGTCGGACACATGGTGTCCCATGCATTCAGATAATGTCTAACTCAATCTATTACTCCTCTCGGTTTGGCGCCCAGCCGACCCGTGGCGGCCCACACTCCTCGGGTAAGCCCTAGCACGAGGAAGCTTTAGCCAATATATCACAGTCAGTGCCCCTAGTCGGCACCTCCATCTCAGGCCCTCAGTCGGCCTCGTTACTCGGTGCCCCAGTCGACACCGCCATCTCAGGCCCTTAGTCGGCCTCATTACTCAATGCCCCCCAGTCGACACTTTCCTTTTAAGGGTCCTCAGTCGGCCCTAGCTTGCCCTAGCATGCAGAACAACCACTCCCTGACATCAGACTACCTGAAGTAGTACGGGGTCGGCGCAGAATTGGTGCCACCCTGGCCCAAGCGACGGATATCCCGCTGATGGCTTGATCTTCCTGTCATACCCTGTCCCCCCGTACTACGACCACATACACTGGTGTCAGGCCGAGCGGCGCCAAATGGCGCCGGTCATTAAGTTGACAGTGCCCCTTTCCTTAACCCAGTATGCACTACTTTATCCTGCCACCTCTGGGCATACATCACCTTGTCCTCGCTATATGGCAATAGGTAGTAGGCGGGGAAGGAGTACATTGCTTATTGTTCTATTGCTTTCCATTCGCTTGCCACCGTCGAGTACTGACTTGACCGTTAGAGTGTCTGGCCGGGGACCTTTCCCGGCGGGTTCTAATGGTCTCTGTGTTGCAGGAGAGGAGCAGGTCAGCTTCGCCGCTAGCCTCAGCGATTTCGTGATCCCCGGAGGACCATCTCGCCCTTGGGACGGCCACCTCACTTCGCGACAGGATCAAATTTGGCGCTAGAAGAAGGGGCATCCCGCCTGATCGGAAGCGAAGATGGGAGACCCCAACCCAGTTGTGATGACTGCCACTCGTCAGGAATACGAGGTCCTGATGGCTACTCGGGCTCGAAGGGCTTCTCCTTCACAGGATGCCAGCCAGATGCCTCAGCTCTCGGAGCCCGCCACACCTCGACCTTCCGGAGGTCAAGGAAGGCCCGCCCGACCTGAGGGCGGTTCTATGGCCTTCCCTGCGGCCTTCCACCGAGGTCAAGACGACAAGGCCCACTCCCCGTCAGCAGAGGCCTCAGCGTCCAACCAGATGCACGGGATGCGCCCGGACAAGGGGAAGGCCCCAGCTGACCCTGTTTCAGCTATCCTGGTACACAGTCCTTTTGCCCCTGGGTCTTAGAAGACCCAATTTCTCGTCACCTCCGCTTCTTCACCATACCCGAGTATGCGGGGACTACTAATCCGGAGGAACACCTGATGAAGTTTGAGAGCGCGGCTCTGCTTTATGTAGGATCGTTTCTAGTACGCTAGAGGGGGGTGAATAGCGTTTGTCGGTTCTTCTCTACAAGATTGTTAGCGCGCAAGCGGAAATACAAACAAAATAAAACTAACAATAAATAAACAATGCTAACAAATTGATTTTACTTGGTATCCACCCCGGCCGGGTGACTAATCTAAGAATCCGTCGGTGGATCACTCCCCGGATAACCTTCGGCTAGCCTCGTCGCTCCTTGTGGGTGGAAAAACCTCGCCACAACACCAAGCAAACCTCTGAGCACAAAGACTACTATCTTGCCTTTAACCAAGACAAGATTCGTCAAGAATCTCAGCCACCACGAAGTCCTCTTTAAATAGGACTCGGGCTGAAACCCTTGCTACCAGTCGACTGCGCCCAGGGCAGTCGACTGGTGCCACTGAAATTCGACCGTTGCACCCCAACGTTCGAATTCTCAGCCAACTCACCAGCCACCTACCAGTCGACTGCCCCCAGGGCAGTCGACTGGTCCCAGACTGAGACCCTTCTGTGAGTTTCATCAGTCGACTGCCCTCAGGCTAGTCGACTGGTCTACTCACATACCTAAGGTTACCCTTCCCGAGTACATTCCACTCCGCACTCGTACCCTCACGACTCGACTGACTCCTCATCCGCAGCCTCGACTGTTGCCTTCGCGCCCTCTTCATCTTCGGTTCCCATCCCTCGGATGCACACAAGCCTCCAGCTTGCCTCAATGTCATCCTTCACGCATGCCTCGAAGTCCGCGCCCATCAGCTCATCGTCCCTGCTCTCCAAGGTCCCTCGGGTGCACACAAGCCTCCAGCTTGTCTCCATGCCACCCTTCACCGTACCAAGGCCGTCTAGCCAAGTCCATATGTGTAACCTGTACAACCTGCACACTCAACAAACACATATAAGAACACAAGGGTAAACCTAAATTAAACCCTTTGCCCAAACATCAAAACACTTAGTCACTCCAGACCACAGATTGCCTCAACAATCTCCCCCTTTTTGATGTTTGGCAATACGTTTAAGTTAGGGAAAGCAAAATAGTAGTCAATAGCAAAAACAATGCATATGCAATGCAACAATGGATCCTATCCTAAGACATCCCACACCTAACCCTCTAAGTTAGAATTTTCCACACCTAACCCTCCAAGTTAGGACTTTTACACACCTAACTCTCCAAGTTAGGACTTTTCACTAAAACGGGCTTTTTAAAGGTTTTTTACAAGGTCCCCCTACACTGGACTTACAAAGGCTTTTTAAGAACCTCTCCAAGGTTCCCCTTACGCTAAGAATGGAGCAATCATGCTCCCCTCTTACACCAAGAATGGAGCAATCATGCTTCTCCTTAATCTCAACTCCCCCTAAACCTAGGGTAAACAATGTGTACTAGCCCCCCATACACTTGTTTT
Organism: Boesenbergia rotunda; assembly: GCA_024364735.1. Lineage (NCBI taxonomy): Eukaryota > Viridiplantae > Streptophyta > Magnoliopsida > Zingiberales > Zingiberaceae > Boesenbergia > Boesenbergia rotunda. The sequence continues at coordinate 22,399 of JAGFNQ010009936.1, read as the reverse complement.
GCATCATTTGGACATAAACCCAATTGCTGATACAAAATTCAGCCTTTATCAGTCGACTGCCCAAATGGGCAGTCGACTGATACTCTGAAATCCAGAATTTTAGCCTTTTCTGACGAGTTTCAGAAATGCACCAGAAATTCCACAAATCTCCAAAAACTCTCAAATTTTTTGGAGATATTTGTGGTACCCATACCTACTTGGAAAAAATACATTCCAAAATGTATCTATCACCATTCCCATGTTTGACACAAAACCCAAAACTAGCTAAAAACTTCAATCAAACCTTGACCTAAAGTCTTAGTTTTGATTTCCTCTTGATGTCTTTGCCCATACCAACCCATAATGCGTTCCTAGCATTGATTTACATGGCAATTACACACCAAAAATTAATTTTCATGCAATATGACCCCAATGTCATATTTCCATGCATGAAACTCACAAACATCGTGCCAAAACCCAAGAATTGAGACTCAAGTCCGTCTCCAATTCTTTTGGCACACTCCATGGTCCATATAAACCTCTAGGAGCAACCCTCCCAAGGTCCATTCACCATATATCCCAAAGGCTCCTAGAGCTTCCCCTAGAGCTCTTAGCCCTAGCCACCTCCCTAGGTGACTCAACCATCACTAGGCCACACCGGTGTACCTCCGGTGACTCTTGGCCTACAAACTCAACCCTCTTAACTTTGGACCCCTTGTCCTTAGTTAAGACCTTTTTCTTCCCTTTAAATGGTATTTCCTTGCCATTTTTGGACTTACCCTCCTTGCCATGATTATATGCTTCCTCAGCATATTTTTTTCCATTTGCCTTGGAGGTCCTATACCGGTAGCCCAAATCCGATCTATCATAGTTGAGTTTTAAGCTACCCAACACCATGTCTAAGCCCTTAGATCCAACCGTGAATCTTTCTAGGGCCTTTTCTAATGTATTAAGCCTTGCCCTCAAGACTTGATTTTCCCTTGCCAAGTCCCTAACTTTGGTTTCCATAGGTCCACCTTGGACATTCCTAGGCCTACCCTCCTTTCTAGGCACATTCCTCCCCTTTTTGAAATTAGTGTCATGATCCTTAGGTCTAGAAGTCTTGGGCTCATGATGCATGCTTTTCTTAGGGTTATGATCTACCTTGTTAACCCTAGTCCTATCATTATATCTAAATCCAAAGTTGTGCACTAGTAAACAATTTTCATTAATTTTAGTATGCATGGATAGGTGATTAACATGATTCTTAAAATGCAAGGAAGAACTTGAAATTGAATTACATTTTGGCTTAAGGTTAGAAGTTACCTTCCTTACCTTTGGAGTTCCTCCTTGATGTGGGCTTCTTCTCTTCTTTCTTTCTTCTTTCTCTCATCTTCTCAAGTGCTCCATTTTCTTTAGCTCACTTTTTCTAGGACACTTGGTGTGAAAGTGCCCCATCTCTCCACATGTAAAGCATCGAATTTTCTTTCTTTTCTCGTGGGCTTCTCCAATCCTACACTTCATGTTATATTTAAATGGAATTGAAATTGGTTTAGATTGTACCTCCTTTTTACCTTTCGGACACTTGTCCTTGTAGTGCCCCTTTTCGTTGCAACCAAAGCATGTGATGTGCTCTTTCGATTTAGCTTTGGTGGAGGTGAAAGTCTTTTCTTGCTCTTGTGGGGATGAGGGTCTCTCTTCCCCCTCAACCCTTGATATTGATACTTCTTCTTCTTCTTCTGATGAGATGGATCCTTTTTCACTTGATTCCTCTACATCACTTGATGATTCTCCTTCTCTTTGGTCTTCTTGGACACTTGAGTTTATTTCTTTGGGCTCTTCTTGTGTAGAACTCTCATGATATTCTTTCAATTTGCTCCACAATTCACATGAATTTTGGTATGCCCCTACACAAATCAAAATTTTGTTAGGCACAATATCAATCAATATACCCATTACCTTTTCATTTGCCCTTGCTTGTTCTTGTTGCTCTTGATTCCAATACCTAGGTCTAAGCCTCTTCCCGTGCTTATCCTTTGGAATCTCGAAGGGCTCTTCAAGCGCAATCCGAAGGTCCCACTCTATTCCGAACCATGCCTCCATTCTCGCTTTCCAATATCCGAAATTCTCATGGTCGTAGGCCGGCGAAGTGTAGATGTCGTCTCCCAACTTATCTTCCATTTTCTTTTCCCTCTAGCGTGTGCTCCCTCGGTGGTTAGTCCGATCAAGAGCGGTCCTTCGCTCTGATACCAACTGTAGGATCGTTTCCAGTACGCTAGAGGGGGTGAATAGTATTTTCGGTTCTTCTCTACAAGATTGTTAACACGCAAGCGGAAATACAAACAAAATAAAACTAACAATAAAGAAACAATGCTAACAAACCGATTTTACTTGGTATCCACCCCGGCCGGGTGACTAATCCAAGAATCCGTCGGTGGATCACTCCCCGGATAACCTCCGGCTAGCTCTCGTCGCTCCTTGTGGGTGGAGAAATCTCGCCACAGCACCAAGCAAATCTCTGAGCACAAAGACTACTATCTTGCCTTTAACCAAGACAAGATTCGTCAAGAATCTCAGTCACCACGAAGTCCTCTTTAAATAGGACTCGGGCTGAAACCCTTGCAACCAGTCGACTGCCAGGGCAGTCGACTGGTGCCACTGAAATTCGACCGTTGCACCCCAACGTTCGAATTCTCAGCCAACTTACCAGCCACCGACCAGTCGACTGCCCCCCAGGCTGAGACCCTTCTGTGAGTTTCATCAGTCGACTGGTCTACTCACATACCTAAGGTTATCCTTCCCGAGTACATTCCACTCCGCACTCGTACCCTCACGACTCGACTGACTCCTCATCCGCAGCCTCGACTGTTGCCTTCGCGCCCTCTTCATCTTCGGCTCCCGTCCCTCGGATGTACGCAAGCCTCTAGCTTGCCTCCATGCCATCCTTCACGCATGCCTCGAAGTCCGCGCCCATCAGCTCATCGTCCCTGCTCTCCAAGGTCCTTCGGGTGCACATAAGCCTCCAGCTTGTCTCCATGCCACCCTTCACCGTACCGAGGCCGTCCAACCAAGTCCATATGTGTAACCTGTACAACATGCACACTCAACATACACATATAAGAACACAAGGGTAAACCTATCTTAAACCCTTTGCACTTGGTCACTCCGGACCACAGATTGCCTCAACACTTTATCAGTACCCGGAGGGCATCAAGTGTCAAGCCTTCTTGACAACCCTCTTCGGCACAACACAGAGACGGTTCGACCGACTCCCTGATGGATCAATCACGAGCTTTGAGGAGCTCAAGAGAGTTTTTCTTCAGCACTTTGCCAGCAGCAGGAGGCATCACAAAACGAGCCTCAATCTGTTCACTCTGAAGCAGGGTCTGAAGGAAACCCTCCGGGCCTACATCAAGAGGTTCAACGGCGTGGCACTAGACGTGCCGAATGCCACACCTGAGGTCCTGGTCAGCGCCTTCTCCCAGGGCTTGCACGAGGGGGACTTCTTCCGCTCGCTGATCAGGGAGCCTCCAAAGGACTTCGACAGCCTTCTCGGCAAGGCTATCAAGTACATCAAAGTGGAGGAAGCACAGGCCGCTCGTAAGAAAGAGTCGGTCACCCCAACACCTCCCAATCTCGTCCAAAGCACTAGGTCCCCGAGCGGACCTATCCGCAGCCTCCGCGGACCCGTTGACCGAGTGGGGGGGGGGGGGGGGCGAAAGGCGACATGTGCAACATGTTGGGGCAATCGGCCCTGAGATGATCTGGAGGATCATGATATTTTGATGTGTGGGCAATATGGTTAAGTTAGGATTTGTGCTGGACTAATATGTGTACGTGAGTGTGCAGGTGTACAGGTACACATGGACTTGGTTGATGTCTTCAGGTGAAGGATGGCATGGAGGCAAGCTGGAGGCTTGTGTGCGCATCTGAGGGACCGTTGGACAACAGGGATGATGAGCCGAGGGACACGGACTTCGAGGCGTATGTGAAGGATGGCATGGAGACAAGCTGGAGGCTTGTGTGCATCCGAGAGACGAGGGCCGAAGATGAAGAGGGCGTGAAGGCGACAGTTAAGACTGCTGGAGAAGAGTCAACTGGGTTGTAAGGGTCTGAGTAGAGTGCTTGTAATCAGGGGCTAAGCCGGGAGGGATTGAGTGCGGAGAGAATTGTACTCTGGAGTAAAACCCTAGGCTTAGGTGTGTCCCAGTCGACTGGCCTATTGGCAGTCGACTGGTATAGGCTGGAACAGGCTGGCAGATTCAAACGTTGTGTTGTAACGGTCGAATCTGAGTGGGACCAGGTGATTGTCATTTTGGCAGTCTACTGGTAGCGGCTGTTTCATATTCGAGCCCTATTTAAAGGGGTTCGTTTCCTACTATGTTCGTTGATGAAACTCGCTTGGGTAAAGTGAGTTAGTAGTCTTTTGTGTAGGATCGATGTCGTCGATAGAGGGGGGTGAATATCGACCGTGAAAATCTTTCGGTAAACCTCGTAAATCTTTCGAACGTTCTAAGATCAGAGTTAGTAGCACAGCGGAAAAGTAAAGCAGAATAAGAAAAACAATACACACAGACACAGTGGGATTTATTTACTTGGTTCCCAACCCCCCAGGGTCAGTACGTCCAAGGCCTATGTACTCGGCGTGAGTCCACTATTGGTCTCCTTTCCGGAATTTCTAGAGGCGGAGAAAACCCGTCTTACAGTGTATAGTTACAAGCAACAATATTGAAAGTTAAGTACGGAACAAATAAAGGCAAACCGAACAGGAATTTGAAACTCGGCCGATCTGGACCTCCGAAGTGCCGCGTACTTCCTCCTGGAGGCTCCCGGTCGTAGAGCCTCGTCTTTAGAGCGTTGTCATCGGTCAGAATGCTTAGAATCACTTTCAGCAGTTATGTTTGAACCAGAGGGGTTGAAGCCCCTTTTATAGTGCTTCTGGGGGCGCCCTGGACGTCGGGGGCGCCTCTATAAACTCGGTCAAACCTTATCCCCGCGCCGACCTCGCCGCAGCTGATGAAACCTTTGACCAGGGCACCCCGGATCTCCCGGCCACCCGCGTGAAGGCTTATCTGTGTTTCGAACTCGAAACAGCAAATATAGCTTTCAACATGGGTGCCCCGGACCTTCCGGGCGCCCCGCTTGGAGCTTATTCTGCCTGCTTCAACTAAACTGCCTTTTTCTCTTTGGCTTGGGCGCCCCCAATCAAGGTGTTAAACCCAAGACTGGGTGTTGCACTCTGATCTGGGTGCCCCCAACATCCCGGGCGCCCGGGTTGGCTGTTTTCCAGCCTCTTGCCTGCTTTGTCTCCGGTTCTTGGTACCTGCAAGATACACAAACACAAGGCAAATATACATACAATATTAGCCTTAAGGACTTGGTTCAGACTTCGGATTTCCACGAAACCCTAGGTCGAACCGACGCAAGTTCCCACCTCCAAGAACTCACCTTTCAACTTCTCCTTTCAGGAGATGGTTGCCACCCAGTCCTTCGGGTGGACTTTTGCTTAGCTTCCGATACTTCCGGACCTCGAGACGCCCGAACCCTGACCCATCTCTACTCCTGTCCTTAGTCATCGCTCAGCTAAGTTGCTCAGTCCCTCGGACCAAGACTTCGTGCCCAAACCCTAGGTCCAGGACTTATGTGCCCAACCCTCGGCCAGGTCTTCGTGCCCAATTCCCCGAACTAGGTCTTCGGTGCCCAACCCTCGGCCAAGTCTTCTTGCCCAGTCCTCGACCAGGACTTAGTGCCCACCTTCCGAGTAGGTCTTCGGTGCCCAACCTTTTGCTAGGACTTAGTGCCCAGCTTCACTCACCAGGTCTTAGTGGTCTTAGTGCCTAGGTTAACTAGGACTTTTCTTCACTTTGGTTACTCCTCTCTTAACTCCCCTTCCTTTGTTCAATGTATCACTGACTTAAGTCTATTGTCAAACATTAAAACACTTAAAGGAGAACATCATTGATGCAACTTACACCAACATTTTGTGCTCAGAGACTTACTTGGTGCTGTGACGAGGTTTCTCCACCCACAAGGAGCGACGAGGACTAGCCGGAGGTTATCCGGGGATTGATCCACCGACGGATTCTTGGATTAGTCACCCGTCCAGGGTGGATACCAAGTAAATCTTCCGTGTTAGTATTGATTAGTATTTGGTTTATTATTTTTATTGTATATTCCGCTGCGCAACTAACCGTGTAGGAAGAAAGGGGTTCGAAAATCGCTATTCACCCCCCCTCTAGCGGACACGATCGATCCTACACAACAGGTGGACCAAGGGTGCCTCCCGATTCGATGGAGGCCATACTGCACGTTCCACCAGAGCCACGGTCACGCCACCGAAGAATACCGATAGGCTGGACGAGGTCGGGCTCCGACTACCTGGGGACGAGGACGACAAGCCTCCCCAAGGCGCGGCTTAGGCCGAGGAGGCAGGGCCATTGACCCTGTCGCCGAAGAACTCCGAGGAACTCCCCCGGAGGCGCCCGCAATCTATTCCCTTAGGGGAACCGGGTTGAGGCCGCAGAGATGGAGGAGGAGCAGGCCAACTAGCAGAACGCCGCCCGAGGGGGCAAAAATGCCATCTCGGGCGGACCAACCGGAGGAGATTCCAACCGAGCCCGAAAGGCGCAAGTGCGCTGGTTGGAAATCCATCAAGTCGGAACCAGCTTGCCGTAGGCAGCGGGGCCCCAAATCAATTTTGGGCCCCAAGATCTACAGGGACTAGAGGTCCTACACGATGACGCGCTGGTCATTATGGTCGTCCTCGCCAATTACCAAGTCCACCGCATCATCGTGGACACTGGAAGCTCGGTCAATATCCTGTACAAGAAGGTGTTTGACCAGCTTCAAATAGAAATGTCCCAGCTGGACTTGGTGGCGACCCTGTTGTTTGGATTCACGGGGAATCAAGTGCAACCAATCGACTAGATCTGACTGGTCATTTCCTTAGGCGAGGAGCCACTGAAGAGGACCCGATGGTCCACTTTCTTGGTGGTTGATGCCCCCTCCACCTACAACGCCATCCTGGGCCGACCGACCCTCAATGAATTCCGAGCCGTCGCTTCCACCTTCTACCTGAAGGTCAAGTTCCCGGTCGAGGACAAGGTAGGAGAGGTCAGGGGTGACCAGAGAGTGGCTCGGAGGTGCTACGTTGACGACGTCCGGGTGGAGAGCCAAAAGGCCCCACGTCCCTTCTCAGATTGCAACATGGTCTAAGCCTCCCCGTGGGCCGAGTTGCACGAAGATAAGGAGGAGGTACAACTCCTCCTAGATCGGGAGGAGGCCCGAGTCAAGATCGCAGCAGGGCTGCCTGAGGAGCTGAAGAAGCCCTTACTGGAGTGCTTGGCTCAGAACCAAGACGTTTTTGCCTAGTCGGTCATAGAGCTGAAAGGCGTCCGACCGGAGGTGGCAGAGCACCACCTCCATGTTTATCCCCACGCTCAGCCCAACAAGCAAAGGAAACGAGACTTCAACGCCGAGCAGAATAAAGTGATCCGGGCTGAGATTGAGAAACTGTTGGAGGCCGACCACATCAGAGAAGTGCAGTTCCCGGCCTGGTTAGCCAACGTGGTGTTGGTACCCAAGCCAGACAATAAGTGGCGAGTCTGCATCGACTTCCAGGATCTCAATAAGGCCTGCCTGAAGGATTGCTATCCCCTGCCTCGGATCGACCAGATGGTGGACTCAACGGCTGACATTGAGTTCATATCCATGCTGCACGCCTACCAGGGATATCATCAAGTACACCTGGCTGTCGAGGATCAGGAGAAGGTCAGCTTCATCATGGCTGACGGTACTTACTGTTACACCGTCATGCCGTTCGGCCTAAAGAATACTGGAGCTACCTACCAGCGGATGATGAATAAGATCTTCTGAGCTTAAATCGGGAGAAACATTGAAGTATACGTGGACGACATCCTCATCAAGTCTACCCGAGCCGAAGACCTGATAGCTGATGTCGAGGAGACGTGCTAGACATTGCGTAGGTACGGGCTTAAATTGAATCCTGCTAAGTGTCTCTTCGGTGCCCGGAGCGGGAAATTCCTCGGATACATTGTGACTGAGCGGGGCATCGAAGCTAACCCCAGCAAGGTCAAGGCCTTGTTGGACATGCCCCCACCAAGAAATATCCGAGAAGCGCAACGGCTCACCGAGCGGATCATAACCTTGTCTCGATTCATCTCCTGATCGGCCGAACGAGGGTTGTCGTTCTTCAAAAACCTCCGCAAAGCCACTAAATTTCAGTGGGACGCCGATTGTGATAAGGCGTTCCAAGAGATGAAGGCTTATCTCGCCGAGCTGCCCGTAGTAGCCAAGCCAGAGATCGGGGAAGTCCTGTATGTCTATTTAGCCGCATCGACTGACTCGGTTAGTATGGTCTTAGTCAAACAAGAAGCAGCCAAGTAGTACTCGATGTATTTCTTTGCTCATCTACTGAAAGGAGCCGAGTGTCGTTACACGACACTCGAGAAGTTGGCGTATGTGTTGTTGTTGGGTGCTTGAAGGCTCCGACCTTATTTCTTGGCACACCGCATTGTGGTATTGACGAACAACAATTTGGGCAGAGTGGCCTCTAATCCCGAAGCATCCGGCCGGTTGATCAAGTGGACAACTGAGCTGAGGGAATATGAAATCCAATACCAGTGCGGTCGGCCATCAAGGCACAGGCCTTAGCAGATTTTCTGAGTGAGCTGCATTCTGACGAAGTTGAAGAGGCATGACAGATATATGTGGATGGCTCATCAGCCCGATCAGGAAGCGGGATCGGCATCCTGATGGTTTCCCTGAAAGGGGAGCAGATGCACTTATCTGTCCGACTAGAATACAGGGCCACCAATAATGAGGCTGAGTACGAGGCCCTCATATCCGGATTGTAAGCCGCCAAGCACGTCGGGGCAACCCGAGTGATTTACTCTGACTCCCAGCTAGTCACACAGCAAGTGGCCGGTCGATTCAAAGTTAATAGTGACCGGCTGCAGGCCTTTATAGAAGCCTATGAGAAATTGAAAGTTGAGTTCCAGGAGGTACAAGTCCAGAAGATTCCAAGAGAAAACAATTTCAAGGCGGATGAGTTGGCTAAATTGGCTAGCTCGGTCGCCTCTTGGGTGCTGCCGCAACCAGGCGGCCCAGCTCTAATGATCATGCAGATAGAGAGGCACGCCGAGCTAGAGCTGGAATTCGACTGGAGAACCCCACTCATTGCCTACCTCACGGAAGGAGTGGTGCCAACCGACCGAGAAGAAGCTCGACTGCTCAAAAAGTGAACAGTTCAGTATACTCTGGTGGGCGACACACTCTAGAAGAGAGCCTTCGCCCGACCCTTACTCAAGTGCCTAGGGGAGGAAGATGCAGACTACGTGCTGCGGGAGATTCATAGGGGAGTCTTCGGAAACCACTCAAGAGCTCGGGCGACGGCTCGCAAAGCATTATTAGCAGGCTACTATTGGCCAACCCTACAAAAGGACGCTCACAAGCTAGTTTCCACATTCCTATCTTGTCAAAAGCACCACTGCCTCCCACAATGACCTGTGGAGATGATGAAGGCCTCAGTGGTCTCGTGTCCGTTCGATCAGTGGGGCATGGACATTGTGGGGTCATTCCCGGTCGCCGTAGCTCAGAAGAAGTTCTTGCTCGTGGTTGTGGACTACTTTTCTAAATGGATAGAAGCCGAGGTCCTAGCCTGCATTACCGAGACGGCTGTGATCAAATTCCTTTGGCAGAGCATCCTATGCCGATATGGAATTCCACATAAACTCGTCTCGGACAATGGACGACAGTTCCAAGGCCGGAAAATACAAGAATGGTGCTCGGAATATGGCATCAAGCAAGCATTCACTTCTGTGGCACACCCACAGAGTAACGGCCAAGCAGAAGTAGCCAATCGGGAAATCCTTAAAGGATTGAAGACCAAGCTGGACCATGCGGGGGGAATTTGAGTGGATGAGCTCCTGAGCGTCTTATGGGCTTTGCAGACTATGCCTAAAGAAACCACTGGGAGCACACCTTTCAAGTTGGTCTATGGGAGCGAAGCTATGGTCCCAGTCGAGGTCGGATGTGAATCGGACCGACGGACAGCTTATGGCGAAGATAACTCGGAGAGGAGATGGCTGGAGCTGGACCTGGTCGACGAAATCCGAGACAAGGCAGCCGCTAGAATGTTCGCGTACCGGCAGAAAATGAAATAGAAGTACGATCGGAAGGTTCTGCCGAGGGCATTCCAAGTGGGGGACCTAATCTGGAAAAGAATCAAACCCGTCGGAGATGTTAGCAAGCTGGAGCCACAATGGGGAGGACCTTTCAAAGTTATCCAGAAGCTTGCCTCAGGGGCTTACTACTTGGAGAACGAGCAGGGAAAGAAGTTGGATCGACCCTGGAGTGCGATCCACCTTCAGCCCTACCGAGTGCCCGAATGAAAACTTGTAATACAAATGTACTACACCAATGATAGTGGAAAACACGGTCCTCACTCTACTCGCAGGTATTCCATACTCTCGTCTCCGCACAAGTTACAATCGGGATCCGCTCCCAATCACCCCTCGGATCGGCTCTCAGTCGGACGCGTGGCGACCCACGCTCCCTGAGTCCTGCCCGACCGAGTGTCTAGACTCTTGCTTGCCAGCAAGTTATAAGCAGACTAGCTTTCGCGCCCCACTCGATTCAGTGTCTCCGATCGGACGCATGGCGGCCCACGCTCCTGAGAATCGGCATGAACCAGTGTCCAAACACTCGTCTCCGCACAAGTTACAATCGGGATCTGCTCCCAATCACCCCTCGGATCGGCTCTCAGTCAGACGCGTGGCGACCCACGCTCCCTAAGTCCTGCCCGACCAAGTGTCCAGACTCTTGCCTTGCCAGCAAGTTATAAGCGGACCAGCTTCCGCGCCCCACTTGGTTCAGTGTCTCAGATCGGACGCGTGGCAACCCACGCTCCTGAGAATCGGCCTGAACCAATGTTCAGACACTCGCCTCCGCACAAGTTACAATCGGGATCCGCTCCCAATCACCCCTCGGATCGGCTCTCAGTCGGACGTGTGGCGACCCACGCTCCCTGAGTCTCGCCCGACCGAGTGTCCGGACTCTTGCCTTGCCTGCAAGTTATAAGTGGGTTCAGCTCCCGTGCCCCACTTGGTTCAGTGTCTCCGATCGGACGCATGGCGACCCACGCTCCTGAGAATCGGCCTAAACCAGTGTCCAGACTTCAGTCTCTGCGCAGGTCATCAATCGGGATCCACTCCCATCCATCTCCTTCGATCGACTCTCAGTCGGACACGTGGCGACCCACGCTCCCTGAGTCCTACTCGACCGAGTGCATTATTTCTCGTTCTAAGAAGACCTATGGGCGGGTAAGCCTTAAGGACTTCCCTGCCTTGATTCATCAGCCTTGTACTTTGGCTGCCTATGCTCCCCTAAATCAAATTCACTCAGCGATCAGGCTCCGAACTAGTCAAGTCGGTGGCTTCGTTCAGTCGACTCAGACCTGGTATTCATCTGCTCCACCACACTTACCCGAGTGGCCAACACTTGGAAGCTGTGACGTTCAAGTGTTCAACTCTGCCGCTCATAAATGTCGAATCGCATAATCGCGCTCTCTCCCAAGTGGCTGACATGGTGAAATCCTCGCGTGCGGGTATTTCCAACGTTCACTCGTCAGTCTGGGTCGGGTCGGTGCTGCCTCACTTGGGTCGCCTACGCCCGAGCCCCCAACACTCATACAAGTACAGAAGCATACACATATAGAAACACAAAGGGAAATACTGACATTTGAAAGCAGTATTGGTACAAAAACGAGGCTCGGCCTCTAACAGAAAGAAAAGAAATGAAAAGCGGGGCACATCCCACAACCGTTGCTCATGGCTCACGGGCCGACCTACGGGCTTCGCGTTGGAATTTGGCACGGCGTAGAGCCTCGGCATAAGACCGAGCATGCTTCAAGTCCCGCTAAGTGACCTTCAGCACCGACTCCTGGATGTCATGCTCCTTTTTGAGTTGTTGAAGTTCTCCCGAGCGAGCACTAAGCTCCTCTTCTTTGACCTTTAGGTTTGCTCCGAGGGCAGAGATGGTATGACACGCCACCAGGAGCTGTGCCTTGAATGTAACCAGCTCCGCGTTGGCTTGGCTCTCGAGGTCCCAAGCCACGCGCTCCGTTTGCTCCAAGCGGACAATTCGGCGTTGCACCTGGGCGGCTGAGGCGTTAGCAAGGTTTAGCACTGATGTCAGTTCATCCACGTAGGCCGCCGAGCCCAGGGCGCGGTTGAGAAGGTTTAAGTTCTTGGCGCGTAGCCGGCACAGAGACTCCTCGTTGGACTGCATCTCCGCATGATGGAGTTCCGCCTCCAGTCTCTCCGCCCGGGCCTCTGTTCGCTGCAGAGCCTGAGCGTAGCTCATCAAGCAGACACCCATATCATAGGCCAAGCCGTAGAACTACAAGCAAGTCAGCAAGCATGAAACACAGGCGAAAGGAAAAACAAACCTGACTGGCCCCCAAGATGAAGGCGTCAGCGCGTTGGGTGGGGCTCCAATAGCTTGCCTCCTGGAGACCTTCTTGGAAGCGCTCGCCGAGCAGGCCATACAGATGCACTGCCCGAGCCTGCTCCTTGAACTCGGGCTCAAAGCTAGGGATCGCTTAGTAGCCCGTGGTAGGGTCGGCCTGGGACGGCTTGAACAGATGCAGAGGCCAGTGGACAGAGAACGTCGGGGTAGGAGAAGAGGAAGCCCCGCGAGTTGTAGCGCTCGGGGGAGGAGGCCTGAGTCAGAGGAGAGTGAACAGTAGTTCCCTCTGCAGCAGAGGGCGCTGGAATGAAAGCCTCTGGTTGGGGCACAGTGGGGGAAGCATTGCAAGTCGGTGGAGGAAGAGTGGCCTCGCAAGCTGGCGGAGGATGAGTGATCTCCTGAACAGAGATCACTCGAGTGGGAGTCGCAGGCTTGGAGGTGATTGAGGTCGCGATAGAGTGCTCTGCAGGAGCAAGAACCCCGACCCCCTTCACCGGGCAGGAAATGGCGGCAGCTCCGCGTGAAGATGAGGAGTTAGTCGACCGGAGCATCTGGCACCTGGTCCTCAGCGGCTGATCATCCATATCCATGACTTCCAGACCGGAAGCTAGCACCTCCCTCACCGGTTCATTCCCTTGACTTGAAGTAATCACAGTGGCGGAAGTTGTTACCGGAAAGACAGTTGTCTTAATGGGAGAATCTTCGCCAGAGGGAAGGAGAATTTCGAAAAGTTCTTCGTCCAAATTCGTGGTCAACATTTGGTGATAGTGATAGGAGTGGCAAGAAGCACTGGACTACTGGAATTTTGGTTGATGGCAAGAACTGCAGCCCGCATCTATATATAGGGGAAGGTGGTCGATCTCCGCAGTTCCAAGAAAGCCTCTTGCTCATGGCGGGATCAAGTGAGAACCCTCTGATCAAGTCAGGGGAGAATCTCGAGGCCCGACGGGACGCAATCATGCGGCCAGTGACAGACGGTTCGCTGCTCAGAGGCACCAATGACTGATGATTGATGTTTCGCTGCCCGATACGTCATTCACCCAGTGACACATCTACTCGCCCATTAATGCAGTCGCCAGAAAGCGGGATACGAATCGGCCTGACGTGACGATCGAAAAGACAGGCTGGTCAGTCGGATGACCGAGACAAAAAGGGCTGACTTGGTCCAGACTCATGGTAAGCCACAAGTCCCTTGGTTCGGGTCTCGGTCGGACGCGTGGTGGCCCACGCTCCTCGGGCTTGACTCGACCAAGCGGCCAAATCCTCACAAACGGGCAAGCTCCTGCAAAAATCCCTTGGTTCGGGTCCCAGTCGGACGCGTGGCGGCCCACGCTCCTCGGGCTTGACTCGACCAAGCGGCCAAATCCTCACAAACGGGCAAACTCCTGTAAAAATCCCTTGGTTCGGGTCCCGGTCGGATGCGTGGCGGCCCACGCTCCCCGGGCTTGACTCGACCAAGCGGCCAAATCCTCACAAACGGGCAAGCTCCTGCAAAACTCCCTTGGTTCGGGTCCCAGTCGGACGCGTGGCGGCCCACGCTCCTCGGGCTTGACTCGACCAAGCGGCCAAATCCTCACAAACGGCCAAGCTCCTGCAAAAATCCCTTAGTTCGGGTCCCGGTCGGACGCGTGGCGGCCAGGGGCGTAGCGACGTTGGGGCGGGGGGGGGGGTGCGACCACCCCCCAACTTTTGAAGAAAAAAAATTAATATTATGAAAAACAATTAAAAAATGACTTAGTTATAAAATTTAAAAATATCTGGACCTTTTTAGAAAAAACCAATGAAAACCTTTTCTCCTCCCTCACGTCACACTCTTTGTTTTCTCATGCCGAGTCGCCGACTCTTGGGTTTTTTCACGCCGCCAGACGATTTTTTCCCCCTTCTTCAAAATTTTCCCCCCTTCCCCCATTGAACATTTTTTATCCCTCTTTCTGTTTTCTTTTTTCCTTCTCTAATTCCTTTTCTTTTTTTCTTTATCTCAAATTCTTCTTCCTCCCCCTATTTTATTTTTTTTAATCCTAAATTTACCCTCAAAATCTTCCGTCGCACATTGTTACCGTTGTCATCCACGTTGTTATCGTGGCACACCGCACACTGTACGTCGTTGCTAGCGCTGTTGACGTTTGCTACTAATGTAACGCCCCAAAATTTCCATTTTTAGTTCATAAAGTCCTTGAGAGTAGTTAGAAATGGTTTAGAAATATTCTAGATATTTTTAGGGATTTTTAGAATATTTTTATGGAATTTTCCGAGTCCGTTTAGTAATTTTGGAAAAAGAAAAAGAAAAATAAAAAGAAAAAAAAGGAAAAACCGGTTAAGGGCAGCCGGGAGTTCGAACCCGCGACCACCACGAGACCAAGAGCGCACGCGACCAGCTGGGCTAGGGTATCAAGCACAGCAAAGGAAGGAGAGACCTATATTTAAGATGTAGTTAGGTTAATCCGCCCCATAAGTATAAATAGAAAATTTAAAGAGAGAAGTTGGGATTTCTCTCAAACCCTTTCGGCCAACACCCTTGCGCCGACCCCTCTCCCTCTCCTCTCTTGTGCGCACGCCACACCAAGCCTAGAGGGCCGGCCAAGGCTTTCTTCCAAGAGATATTCCTATATTCGGGATCCCCGCGACGAGAGGAACGCGTAGGCGCGAAGAATTCGTCGAGATCTCAAGTTTCTTCCGAGCTCTAGACATTAATCTTGGTTGTAAGTCCAAGATATCAATGTAAGTACTGCTCACCTGCAGTAAGAGGCGGTTTTTCCGCGAGAATTTCCTTTAAAAGTTTTTAAAAGTGATATTTACTTCTTGTTAAGATTTTTGCATGTGATCTTAGTTCATTATATGCTTATATATTTTATTGAGTGCCCTATATGAGATTAGGGACCAAGAAAAGCTATGAGAAAAGAAAAGAGAAGATAAAGATAAGAAAAGAAAAGGCCAAGGCCTTAAGAAATCCCGAAAAGTCAAGACTTAGGGATTTTAGCACGCAAGGTGCTCCAAAAAATGCCAAGGCATTTACAGATAAGAAAGAAAAGAAAGAAAAGCTATTTTATTTTTCTAAGACCAGTACCCGGCGTCCAAGGGCGTCGTTAAAGAAATCCAGGTGTCCAATTCCAAGGTCTTGGCCCTGGTAGACCAAGGTCTGCTCTATTAGGATTGGTGGCTCGCTACCCCAACCTTTTAGGGAACGCACATGAGATGGTACTTACGTCTTCAGTGGATCCAAGTGATTATTATTTTTAAGTATATGCTTTAGCAAAGTTTCCTAAAGTTTCAGAAAGTTTTCAAAAGTTAAAGAATAGCTAAAGTTTCAAGTTGAGCCAAGAAAAGTAAATTGAGATTTATTATTGCTTGAGTATGCATGTTTTGAGCTATACATGTTCTTAGTTTTCTTTCAAGCATATTAGTATCTCATATGATGTTCAGTTTGATCTAGAAGCATGCTTGCATATTTCGAGTTTTATTTGTGAGCTAGATAGTACTTACTAAGCTTTATGCTTATAGATGCATTTCCTCTTATTGCAGATAAAGGTAAAGGCAAGCAATTCTGAAGGAAGACGACGAGGCGGTGCTGAGTAGAGTGTGTGTGGTGGCTGATTATGGAGAGATCTTTGAGACGAGACAATTTAGTTATTTGAATTGCAATGTTTAAGTTTATTCAAATTTCAAGTTCTTGCTTATGGAGATTATAGAGTATTTGAGTTTTGGATAGTTTTACATGCTCAATTTCTTAGAGTAAAGATTCCATGTCATTTCATTTAGCATACATATCCTTATGATTGCATTGGACGAGTAGAAGTGTGAGTAGTTAGAGATATTGATACTTTGTTAGAGAAAAAGGGGTTTGTGCCAAGATAGTATCAATTTTCCTTTGAATCAAGTTTTTATTGCTTAAAAATGTTTAGAAAAGTTGCAATCACATTTCATAATGCTTTAGCAAGGTCGTAGAATATGTATTTGGTGTCATGAATGCATAGGAGTCAAGATTGGTACAAACTCTATTGTCAAAGTTTATATAAACTTGTCTAGTTTATTTTCTTCCATAAAAGTCTTAAATTCAAGTTTATGGATTCGTTTGATTGGTTAAATTATTTAGGAAACTGACATAGAGTATAGAAATGGTGTCGTAGTTTGATATGGCTCGAAACTGAATGAATGGTGGACTTAAGAAGCAAGAGCCGAAAACCTGTAAAACTGATTACAGGCGTACCAGTCGACTGCTACGTCACCAGTCGACTGGTACGGGCAGTTTGAGTTGGGTGAGGCTTGTTTCAATAAGTATCAACTACGAGTTTTGAGAAGGAAAGTGTGATATGGTAACATGCATGACTACTTAAGTTAGAATATAATTGTTAGAAGAATTTAAAAGGAAAAAAAAGATTTCCGCATTTTACTTTTAGTCATGTATAAAAGTTGAGAAGTAGAGGAAAGTAACGATCCGTCTAAGGTAGAAGAAGGTGGGTCGCTACAGGTGGTATCAGAGCAGTTCCCATTCTCCAGCATCACACACACATCAGCATCAACCTTGCCGTCTTCAAGTAAGAAAGCTTTAAGTTTCAGTTTTTTTTCTATTGCTCCTTTATTTAATTGCAGTATAGAGAAATGCTTAAGTACTTACTCACATGTGCATAGAACAAGGAAGCATGTTTAATCCCTTAGTATCAAGGAATCATGTTTAATCCCTAGAATGGATATTAGATTTCTAAGTAAGAAGACAAGTTTATACCTAGAGATGTAGTAGTGATTTCTTGTTCCTTTATGCATTATTAGATGGCAAGAAGAGGCCGAGCTCCTAATGCTAATAACAGAACTCCAGTTCAAGATAACAGTGAGCCTGGCACAGAACAGCCAAACCTGATGGCAGTCATTGCTCAAATGCAAGCTCAGATTACAGAACAACAGAAGACCATCGCCACACTGATGGTGAATCAGCACCCAGTGCCCCCTACACCACCCACAGCAGGAGTGGGAACTCCAGTGGTGACTGAAGTTCCACCCGTCACACAGGAGACCCCTGCCGTGAACCGAAGACAAGAAGCATACCTCGTCCAGTGGCAGAGGCTGAAACCAGAAAGCTTCTCAGGCACGACTGAGCCCTGGGATGCCCAGGCTTGGTTCAAGACTTTAGAGAGCACGATGGAGCTTCTTGACTGGCCAGAGGTTGAGAAGGTCAAATGTGCCTCCTTCTGCCTAACTGGAGATGCTCGTATGTGGTGGGAGCGAGTCAAGAGTAAGAAGATAGTCAACCAGATGAGCTGGGCAGATTTTGAGCACGAGTTCTATGAGGAATTTTTCCACATGAAGGTTACCAACAAGCACTTCGAGGACTTCATGGAGTTCAGACAGGGTAGCCTACCAGTGGGAGAAGCAGTCGCAAAGTTCAACAGACTAGCTCGCCTCTGCCCAGAGCTAGTCAGCACAGAGAAGGAGCGAGTCAGACTGATGCTCCGCATGCTGAACCCTGAGATAGCACTCAACGTGAACAGCGGGATGCAACGACCCCAGACCAGCGAGGAGTTGGTCAGTAGTGCTCTAATCTCAGAGCACTACCTGAATAGCATCAAGGCACAGCAAGCACAGCAGAAGCCAGTCCTGATTGAGAACAAGACAATAGGAGGCCAGAAGCCTCAGCCAAATAGCCAGAACTGGAAGAACAAGAACCACAAAAGGAAGCAGTGGCCTGGCAGCCAGAAAGGAAAACCAGAGAATAAGCAAGCTAGGTATCCACCTTGTCCTAAGTGTGGGAGGAACCATCCAGGAGCATGCCTTCTGGGTGTAACTGGATGCTATTCATGTGGACAAGAGGGACACAGATCCAAAGACTGCCCAAACAAGTTCAAGGTACTTCCTCAGCAGTCCGTACAGTATGGAGGCCAGCCTCAGTTACATTACATGCCTACTATACTGGAGGGACCTCAGATCAGTCAAGGAGGGTTGGAAGCAGCGCCAGTTCCAATCAATGCCAGAGTCTTTTCCCTCATGAAGGAAGAAGCTGCCAGCGCCTCCACGGTCGTAACAGGTCAAATAGTTATTTTTCAGCATTTAGCTACTACACTGTTTGACACTGGGGCGACCCATTATTTCGTATCAGTACCTTTTGCTAGTAAGTTACAGGTGCCTACAGAGAGTTGGGAGTCTAGATTCCTGACAACTCTCCCTTCAGGGGAAATCATGGAGTCCACCCAGAGGCTCCGGGCTGTGCCAATCAAGATTTCAGACCGAGAGCTATATGTCGATCTGATAGTCCTTGCGATGCAGGACTTCGACATCATACTAGGCATGGATTTCCTCAGTAAGTACAACGCTTCAGTGGACTGCCGTAGAAGGAAGGTGGTTTTCAGCCCAGAAGGAGAACCACCATTCGAATTTCAAGGAGCCTCAAGGAGGAAGACTCAGAAATTTCTCTCAGCCTTGGCAGCCCACCAGATGCTAGAGCAAGGGTGTGCTGGTTTTCTTGCACACATAGTGGAATCAGAAGCAAAGGAAGAACTCAAGCAGGAGGATGTACGGGTAGTCTGCGAATATCCAGAAGTGTTCCCAGAAGAATTACCTGGACTACCTCCCAACCGAGAAGTGGAATTCGAGATCGAGCTAGTGCCCGGTACCGGTCCGGTCTCGAAGGCCCCATATCGTATGTCTCCAGCAGAGTTGAAGGAATTACAAGAGCAACTCCAGGAGCTACTAGACAAGGGCTTCATTCGCCCGAGTCATTCACCCTGGGGAGCTCCTGTACTTTTCGTCAAGAAGAAGGATGGGTCTATGCGTCTGTGCATAGACTACAGAGCTCTGAACAAGGTGACCATCAAGAACAAGTACCCCCTTCCCAGAATAGATGATTTATTTGATCAACTCAAAGGGGCTACAGTGTTCTCGAAGATAGACTTGCGTTCTGGGTATCATCAGCTAAAGGTTAAAGATAGTGACATCCCCAGGACGGCCTTCAGGACAAGATACGGCCACTACGAATTTGTAGTAATGCCTTTTGGAGTAACCAATGCTCCAGCAGTCTTCATGGAGCTGATGAACCACATCTTCAGGGAGTATCTCGATAAATTCGTCATTGTATTTATTGATGATATTCTCATATACTCACAGACTCCAGAGGACCATGCTATACACTTGAGGATAGTGCTGCAGATCCTTCAGCAGGAGAAGCTCTATGCAAAATTCTCAAAGTGTGAGTTTTGGCTAGATCAGGTGACCTTCCTAGGTCACATTGTATCCAAAGAAGGCATTCAAGTTGATCCAGCCAAGATAGAAGCAGTCAGCAACTGGTGTAGACCCAAGAATGCCAGTGAGATCAGAAGCTTCTTAGGCCTGGCAGGATATTACAGAAAATTTGTGGAGGACTTTTCCAGGATAGCCTCTCCACTCACAGCCTTGACCAGAAAGAACAAGAAGTTTGAATGGTCAGATAAATGCGAGCACAGTTTTCTAGAGCTGAAGAAGAGACTGACCAGTGCTCCCATCCTGACTGTTCCAGAGAGTGACAAGGCCTTTGACATCTACAGTGATGCATCCAAGATGGGCCTTGGAGCTGTCCTCATGCAAGATGGTAAAGTAATAGCATATGCCTCCAGACAGCTCAAGGACTATGAGAAGAATTACCCTACCCACGACCTTGAGCTAGCAGCTGTGGTTTTTGCACTGAAGCTTTGGAGACACTACCTGTATGGAGTGCAGTGCAGGATCTTCACAGACCATCAGAGTTTGAAGTACTTCTTCACTCAGAAGGATCTGAATATGAGGCAGCGCAGGTGGCTAGAGTTGGTCAAAGATTATGACTGTGAAATCCTCTACCACCCAGGTAAAGCTAATAAAGTGGCAGATGCACTGAGCAGAAAATCCTGTGCAGCACTGATGTCCCTATCATCACTGTCTCTACCACTTCAGAAAGAAATAAAGGATTTTGGAGTCGAGGTAATAATTGGGCAACTTTCTGCATTGACTCTAGAGTCAACCCTGCTTGTGGATATACAAAGAAAGCAAAGTCAAGACCCAGAAATCCAGAAGATCAAGCAGGGGATCCAAGAGGCAGAAAATTCAGAGTTTCGAGTATCAGATAGTGGCATCCTCTATTTGGAGACCGCCTTTGCGTCCCCAATGATGAGGAACTAAGAAAGAATATTTTAGAAGAAGCCCACAGTACCCCGTACTCTATGCATCCTGGTTCTACCAAGATGTACCAAGATTTAAGCAAAGGTTCTGGTGGTCTGGACTCAAGCGAGACGTGGCCAGATATATCAGTACCTGCTTGACCTGCCAGAGAGTCAAAGCAGAGCACCAGAGACCAGGAGGAGTTCTACAGCCTCTTCCCATTCCAGAGTGGAAGTGGGAAGAAATATCCATGGACTTTATCACAGGTCTTCCAAGAACCACCCATGGACATGATGCAATTTGGGTGATAGTGGACAGATTGACCAAGTCTGCCCACTTCCTAGCCATCAAGTTATCGCATTCGGTAGAGCAGTTAGCACAGCTGTACGTGAGAGAAGTAATCAGGCTTCACGGAGTTCCGAAGTCGATCGTGTCTGACAGAGATGGGCGATTCACCTCCCATTTTTGGAAGTGTGTTCAGGACGCCCTAGGCACCAGACTTCAGTTCAGCACAGCTTTCCATCCCCAGACAGATGGACAAACAGAGAGAGTAAATCAGATTTTAGAAGACATGCTCAGGGCTTGTGCATTGGACTTTAAAGGTAGTTGGTGCAAATTTCTGTGCTTAGCTGAGTTTGCCTACAACAATAGCTATCAGGCCACCATCAGGATGGCACCTTATGAGGCATTGTATGGCAGGAAATGTAGATCACCCATATGTTGGCAAGAAGCTGGTGAGAAGAAAGAGATGGAGTCAGGATTAGGCAGCCAGACTGAGCTTATAGATGAGACCGCTCAGGCTATCCAGACGATCCGCCAGAGGATTGAGACTGCCCAGAGTAGACAGAAAAGTTATGCTGACACACGCCGTAGGCCACTTGAATTCCAAGTTGGAGATTCAGTATTTCTCAAGGTCGCTCCCATGAAGGGAGTGGTGAGATTTGGCAAGAAGGGCAAGCTAAGTCCTCGCTACATAGGACCCTACAAGATCATAAAGAGGGTTGGTAAGGTAGCATATGAGCTGGACCTACCAGAGGATATGTCAGCTATCCACAGTACCTTTCATGTCTCTATGCTAAAGAAGTGTATTCACGACCCTAGCCAAGTGATTCAGCCTCAGTCAGTACAGATCCAAGAAGATCTTAGTTATGAGAGCAGACCGACACAGATAGTGGACAAAGCAGTTAAGAGATTAAGAAACAAAGAAGTGCCACTAGTGAAGGTCATCTGGCAGAATCAAAAGCATGAAGAGGCTACTTGGGAACGTGAGGACAGCATGAGAGAGAGATATCCAGAATTATTCTAAGTTCGAGGACGAACTTTTCATAAGGTATGGGGGATTGTAACGCCCCAAAATTTCCATTTTTAGTTCTTAAAGTCCTTGAAGTATTAGAAATGGTTTAGAAATATTCTAGATATTTTTAGGGATTTTTAGAATATTTTTATGGAATTTTCCGAGTCCGTTTAGTATTTTTGGAAAAAGAAAAAGAAAAATAAAAAAAAAAAAAAGAAAAACCTTAAGGGCAGCCGGGAGTTCGAACCCGCGACCACCACGAGACCAAGAGCGCGCGACCAGCTGGGCTAGGGTATCAAGCACAGCAAAGGAGGAGAGACTATATTTAAGGTGTAGTTAGGTTAATCCGCCCCATAAGTATAAATAGAAATTTAAAGAGAGAAGTTGATTTCTCTCAAACCCTTTCGCCACACCCTGCGCCGACCCCTCTCCCTCTCCTCTCTTGTGCGCACGCCACACCAAGCCTAGAGGGCCGGCCAAGCTTTCTTCCAAGAGATATTCCTATATTCGGGATCCCCCGCGACGAGAGGAACGCGTAGGCGCGAAGAATTCGTCGAGATCTCAAGT